>JAGDQP010003064.1:19253-71200 GCA_022664845.1 Lepisma saccharinum
TATATATACTTAGTATGTACAAAATTTACTTAAAATAACTTTTTTTTTCTTTCGTCTTATTTTAAATCATGTGGGGCCTACTACGGGGAGTGCCTTAATGAATGCAAGGCAGCTCCATTTGTGGTGGTTTATATTTGATGCGTCCGTTTCCCTTCCTAAGTTGGCTTTCCAGTGACTTCGAAACAGAATACATACGTAGTTGTTTCACTTTCGTTTATTTCTCACATTTTGTACCTTTGTTTTTATTCTTCCCTCGCAGAAGTTGACCCTGTGTCCTCAAGTGAGATGTTCTCTTGCTGTGAATCAAGGGGTCCCCGGTTCGATTCCCGATGAGGATACAATCCATGACACGTAGTGTTCGGAATTTACTTTAAACTGTAGGTCTCGTCTTTAGTTACCTCCATCCGATGAAAAAGAAAGGTAATGAAAAAGACCATCGATTCACCATGCCGAGGGATTTTAGGGCCGTAAACTTGTCTTCAAACAACACGAATTATCATCACTTCAAACTACTGCTTACACTGTTCTTCTCCCAATTTTGATTTCTGGTGTATTTCCATTGTTCCAACTGCCATTCGGTTTATCCGCATGCCATGCTCTTTGTACGTATTATTTTCATTTTCCAACATTTCCCAGACGGTAAATGAAGAGTACAGGGGAATAAAGATGAAGGTCCACTTTGGGATGAAATCAAGTGTGGAATGATTTGTATCTTATCATTGATATAGACTATTGTGGAGTTTGTAGAGACAGTGTTTTGTTTGTAGTAACATGTGAATTATGAAACTCACATAGACTACTTCTCATCATAACTACGAGTCATGGACCCTCATCTTTCTTCCCTTGTACTCTTCAAATGTATACAAATGAATGCACTCCACATTTGCATTCAAAGCTGTGCGAATACAGCAATGTAACATTTGCCTGAGTAAATGTGTTAAAATTATTAACTTTTGACGCCGCTGTCACAGTATTATTACGTTTTTTTTTTGTTCCGCGTCGACCTTCAAAGTTTTTGTTTCGCGTGCGCAGGGAAGTTAGTGAATTATGGTAAGCTTAAGCATATAATTTTGTATCATTTATCAGTTTTCTCCGAGTCAGTTTTCAAGGTATTCCATCATCGACTTCCATCGGATAGTCACAGAATTTTGGTTACGAGTTCGAATCCCACCTGCGACAGATAAGATACATTGGAGTGAATTACGAAAACTCAAACATGGGATATAATGTGGATATTTGCCACCAATATTACATAGCAAGTTTATTGGACATTCCGAAAGTGGTAAGAAGAAACTTTGCTGCTAACTTCAGACAAACTTGTAAATTTCTGCACACTTTTACGCTTACTTAGTTGTTTGAAAGGGTGATGCGTGTCACCTTTGTTATCTGGGTTGTTAATAGTTACTGACGTTCCAGTGATGTTTCTGATGTTATTGGTTTATGTACATTATTACTACCAGCTTCTGTGGTCCAGTGGTTACGATCACTGACTGGATAAGTGCTGGGGAGACATCGCGTGTTTGAGGCCCGTTCACACCAGCCATCCTGAATTAAATTTTCCAGGGACTTCCTCAGTTCCATCTCACGAATGCTGGGGTGAATGTTGTAGTCCCTGGCCGATACTTTCTCCATCCTTACACTCGAAAGAGTGCTTCCGACATATGGCATTTCAGTTCATGAAATTAAATTATATATTTTTTTAACATAGTAAACAGTCATGACTCACCAGGCAACTTAGATAGATTAATTAGGAAGGGAAACAGCTATACAGGGTATCCCCGAAATAATGGTGCAAACTTCTGGATTTGATTATTTATGTGAAACCAAGAAAATGGTTCCTTTGAAGAAATGTAAAATTATGCATAGTTTCGGAGATGCGGGCACTCAGTCACGGCGGCATCGTCACAAATGACGTCATAGCTCGACACAATGTCGTAAGCGGTTTCGGCGTAGCAAATCACACTCACAGTAGTACCAATACATGTTTTTTTCGCAATGTTTTTGATTGAGAGTAGTGATGAGCACGGTCTTGCATCGGTATCCCGGGTCTTGGTCTTACTCGCCCAGTCTTGGTCTTGCTTGCAAGAGTCTTGCAAGTCTTGCTTTAAAATAATTTATGCGTTTCATACGTAAATTTTACACCGGATATAGGGAATAGTAAAAGCTATGCGTATCATTGCCTGCCTTAATGCGTCAATAGTAACGGAAATATGTTTTAATGTAATATTGTTTATCTTCATGTAAATATACAGAATAGAACTACCGAAGTTCAATGTCGCTTTAATTTGAACAACTTCACTAACATTTTATTATTTTTCCTTTACTTTACTTGCTGTTTTAGGCACACAACTATGTTTTGTAAGCTTTGACAGAATGCAATCATGGGTTATCGAAAATGATGTCCAAAATAATTTAGACATTGATGTTCTTACCTTGTGCTCATAGAATTGTGCTCTGTCATCTTCTAGTCACTGTTCCAATTATTTACCATTCTCCGTGCTCCAGGGAAGTTCCAAAGGAAGACCAAACATACACGGATATTGTGTTTAACTAAAAATTAGTATTGTTGTTTTCGTCTTAGGAAGCACTCATGTCCACAAACCCAGAATTGACGATAATGAGACTAGGATGATAGAAAGTATAATTACTTACAAATTTGAATTCGAATTTATTTAAGCCTAACAGGCATCTATGGCGTGAGGCTTGGGACAGCAATGGGGAAGTTAGCGACCAGAGCCTTGAGTTAAGGTACCATCCCAGCATTCGCCTGGTGGGACTGAGGAAAACTTGAAAACCCCAGGCAAGATGGCCGGTCGCGGGACTCCATCCACGGGCCTTCCGAATGCGACGCCAGCTCACCTACGGCCGCTCGGTGAAATTACTAGCGAGTTTGTGGAGCAATACTTTGCTGTGGAATAAATGCATCAAAGTAAACCTGCTGAATTTGAAGCCTTTCTGTGCTCAATACAAGCTCACACGCCTGTTACCTCTAGCTTACTCTAAGGTAACTTTTGCGTTGCATCCAAAACCATAGCCCACATCTAGTAATATTCCTCCCGACTTTATCTGCAGGAACCAAGTGTACTGCGAAAACTGTTGTTTTATTCAGACTCAGTTCTCCGTAGCATAACACATAGAACAGAACTCAGTTTTCAATAACACATATCAACAGACATTTTATAAAATCGGCTAGTAGCTTAGAACACAGACTTGGTTACACAAATCAGTACAGACTCCAAACTGACCATAATCCACCCTTATCTTAATCAATAGATCATACCACGTCAAACCTAACATCAGAAAAGCCAGGACATCAGACTTCCTTTTGCCCTGTTTCCAAATTACCCTTAACAGAAACTTTTTCCTTCTGTTGTAAGTTTAGTGTACGGTAGTGTACAGTGTAAGTTTAGTATGCTACAGTAACAGCGGCATGATTGTCAGATCCACTCACACGGTGTGCACTCCAGCGGTATTTTTACAGAAGCCAAAGAAATTCAAGTGAAGGATATAATGATTTCCCCTTCTTTCCACGTTCTAAAAATATTCAAATAGTGCGTGTGCAAGACTCTTGCAGGCTGGTCTTGGTCTTGCATGCAAGACCAAGACTTGTGCTCATCACTAATTGAGAGAGTGCCGCATAGACAGGTACAGGTTTCGCAACCAAAGAATCTTACGAGTTGTATACCTGGTATCCTCTATAGTGATGGTAAACATCATATGTGGAACACAGAACACATTGTTGCAAACTGTGAATGTTATTCCAGGTTAAGCATGAAAAATTGCAACGTTTCTTCAAAAGAAGGGGCAAACTTTTACAGTTTGCAACACTGCATTCTGTGCTTCACCTATGATGTTTACCATCACTAGAAGTTGCCACGTATCCAATAAACTGACGTAGTGCGGTTTGAAAAAAATAAATGATATACCAGGTTGGCAACACTGACCACTAGATGGCATCGCTTTTTAACTCCTAATATCCATTGTATTGATTTAAGCTACCTTTTTTTTTTTTGCGAAATATTCATTGTATTTACCATTGTAAGGAGCCGATTTGGGGTTCCAAGTTGTAAACCCTGTATCTTTGTTTCGATCTCAGGATTCACCTTCCAGAGTTTGTAACCATCTTCTTTTTACACCCTGTATAGTCGTGGAAGTAGTCCTATATTGAAATATCTTCTCATTATGTTAAACGTTGGCGCAAGAAGTTACTTTTCTTAAGAAAAAGTTGATATCTTGTGTGTATTGTCTCTGCTGTTTCATATGACAACCGGAAAATAACTGCTGGAAAGAAAAGGAAAATCAATGCTTAGTTCGATTTTCTGTCGCTGAACCTTCATTTTTTCTTTCTTTTTAAAGAAATTTCTCCTTGGTTTAACCCTGCGCACAACCAAGGGAGGGTTAAAAAATGTACAAACATTTTTTAAATAACGACTTTTATGGATTATTTTTTTAGTATCGTGTCAGAATTCAGGGTTTATGTAAAAAATATTGTAAATTTTATTTTCTGCAGTTCAACACGAACTAGCAAAGAACTTAGTGGGAGAATAACAGAACAAAGGTTACATACTTAATACTTGATTTACGATTAATACAAAATATAATAGAATATTACATTTTTTTTTGGGGTAGAAAATAATTGTAAGTGGTGTACGGTATTATGATGTGTTTGCTGCTCTGTCCGTTGCTGTGTTTGTGATCTAATATAATAGGTTTGAGCTAGGGTTACTAGACGTACTCTTTTGTACTTTTTTTATATAGGTGAGTAATTGAAAGATGATTAAAGTTTTCTTAATCAGATAGGTTTTGAAAGTTCAAATTTGACAAATATACTGAAAATGGGATTCCTTAAGTCCATTGAAATGGCCGTTTCCTTTCCGAACCACAAATTACTAAGCTCGATACCGTATTTTTACATGTAAAGTATTGTTCAGCGAAAAAGCGAGGATTTCAGGGGAGGGTTCGAAAGCAGTAAGCAACAGCAAAACCACGAATTTTATTTATGGCCTTCGGCTATCTAAGGCTCAGACCGGGATAGAAGGGAAAATGATTCGGAAAGGTGTCTAAGTGGCTATGTCGAAAGTGCCATCCCAGGATCTGCTTGGTGCGCCACTGTGGAAAAACAGTCAGGATAGTCGACTTCTGGGATCGAACCCACGACCTCCCGAATGATGCCTACGCTCTACCATTGAGCTGCGGCGGCTCGGTAACGACCTACCACTTGTTCGATTGTTTTAGTGGCTGAGTAGAAAAGAAATTTGAATTTTATTTAAGGCCTTTAGGCAACAGGAGGAATGGATGATGTTGGGAGAATTGTTGAAGAAAGTTGGAGGAAACTGGAAAATGCTGAGAAAAAGCCAAGCGCACGGTGATCGTCCACCACAAAGCCCAGATGGCACGAACGTGGATTGAATCTAGGACCCCACGCACAAGAGGTGAGCGATCTACCATAAATCCACCTCGGCTCCGGTAAGAAGGATATATAAGTTTATATGAAGATATTTGAAAAGTGTACTCTTTTTTACTGTACGAATGTGGTAACCCTAGTTTGAGCTAGTCTCGCCGGAACCTTTCCAACGACATCTCAACCACCTTCCTAGCTCTAGTAGTTCCCGAGTTGAAAGTTGTCGACAGACAGACAGAGCATTCACAGCACGTGCTGCTGAAGCCATAAACAGGCCAATACCATCATGAATTACGAGATTTTCCCTCCAGTGGTACTTCAGTCGATAGAGTGAAGACTAAAAAAGTCTCGCAAACCATGATCGTATTGATGTTTTCCCCCTAATCGATTTAACCCCTTGATCTAAACTGGCCCAGGCTACCCAATTATTCATCGAAAAGGAACGGCAGGATTGTTTCATTTGGCACTGCACCATCGGGTGGGCGCAAAAGTAAAAAGTATCTCATTATTAAAAGGAAATAGTTTTTGCTGCTTATGATCTTTCGTGTCCACAATTTTCCGATTGTCGACGGAACGAAGTTAGGCTAGCTGACGGTAGGTGATACTGCGGATTACTAACATTCTGCTCCCTGCTAAGAATAAGTGGAACTTACTGCACCCAGCTAGATTATCCCACACATATAAAAGTGAATGATGGTTGTTCTCGAAAGGTTCTTAAACTGTTCAATGTATCCCCCAGTGGCACGATTGTGGGGGTGACTAGGACATCAGAGTTGCCGTCTTATTGTATAATTCAATTTTTACAAAGGCGTTTTATAACATTCAATATGGATTCACTAGTATGCTTACTCTATGGCTTACGGAACGTAAGTTTATCGCCGCAGTAACAAACGTTCACCATAGGTTATCCTGGGCAAGATCAAGCCAGCTTTCATCACAAACACCTACTTCTCGAAGCTCCCTTCTAATATTGTCCTCCCAACGTCGTCTCGGTCTTCCAAACGGTCTTTTTCCATTCGGCTTTCCAACCAAGATAGAATATAGTTTTCGTTTTTCTCCCATCCGAGCTACCTACATGGCACTAGTATTAGTAATTAGTAAGAATTTTAGCCCAATATAATTGAATTGCAGTTCGAACTTTTAATTAAACACATTGTAATTCTGAAATTATAATTCGTTCTGTTTAATCACTGATATCTCTAGAGGCTGTTATTCATGACGTAATTATTTTATTTATGGACTTTAGGCAGGTGTGACTCAGGCCGGGATAAGGTAGGGCAGGCTTGGCCAGCTTCTTTGTATACGAGGCTCAATATAGTTTCACGGGCAGTCATAAAAATTAATGAATATAATTAGTATATCAATCAGAAAATCTACGGTTAAAATTAATAGCTAAAATGATGTACATAATTTACCATGCCTAAGGTAGTAGGTGAAAGCATACGCGCAAGATTCGACCAGGGCCTAAATTGAAGATACAGTCCCGACATTTGCCGGGTAAAATAAAATAATAACCCTTAAAAAACCTGCCAGGATGGTCGACTACTGGTATCGAAACCAAGACCTCCCGAATGCGAAGCCAACGAACGCTCTATCAGTTGAGCCGTTATGTTTATTCGAAGTTGTTATAGTGTATGTAGTTCATTATTCAGTGAGTGGATAATGCAGAGGAAATTATTACCGTACACGCCGTAAAACTCAAGGTTAGGAAGCTATTTTCGCTACCTGTGTGACAAGCAATTTCGTCAAGTACGTCTTGGCCTTTTATATGTAGTGAAGACTTGGTTGGATCTTGTTAAACTGCATTCTGTACAATGTGGAAAATTCTTTGCGGTTTCGGTGGTTTGGATGTAGTCAGTCTTTTTTCATGATCTGTTGTATGACGTTTTTTAAAATAAAAAATACACAGGAAAATATAATAAACTTACTTTTTTACACTTTTTATACAAATTTTCCCAGAAATTCTTATAGTTTTGTGCTTGAGTGTAAATAAGGCGTATAAAAAGTGTGGGTAGTTTATTTTATGCTGATAAAAGTGAATTTTTAACGCTACGTGCGCACTTAGTTTAAGGTTTAAATATTTTTTGTATACATTTTGTTCACAGTGAAAGAATCTGTAAACATTGCTAGAATTTCCTGTGAAGTTTCTCAGAATTTCTAGTATTTCCGGGTTTCTCTGTGTCATGTGGGACCCTTCGCATGGTGAGGTTTCCAATGATAAATATTCTGGAAAGGTTCTCGTAATGTTTCAGAGAAATATAAGTATTTGCATTTATCGACATCAATAAGAGCTGAAACTGGGTCACTTTTGGCGACCCGACCCGAATGACTCGGTGCTCGGTCTCGACCCGGTTACCCGATCTTGACCCAATGACGTGGTCTTGTTCCTGTGGTTCAATATTATAATTTGTGAGATGCCTTAAGAAGTGATCTTTTGTGCGGGGACTTCATGTTTGAGCGTTTTAAAATATTTTAATACTTTTATCTTATTTAATACTTCAAACACAACATTCTTTCAAAATGGCCTTTCCGGAGATGAGACTATTTTCATGTTATTATGAATTTTTCGGCGTCGTATTTTTCGTGCTTTAAGGGGTAACACTCCAAGTTCCGGTCATTCCTAAATGAAACCCTGTCCTATTCAAACGCAAGGAATGAAATCTCTGGTTTGTACTCCGGGTCAAGTGTTCGAAATCGGGTCAGACCGGGTCCCAACCATAGTCCCGGTGACCATTTTCAGCTCTAGTGTGATTTGCGCATGAAAAACAAACTGCTTTTTTTTTTAAATCGAAATTATACCTCTAATGTTGGTCAAGTATTTCCTTGATTGCTTACTATTGCAGAAGTGGGATATAATAATTCTAATATCTAATTAACAAATCGAAAAGTTATTAAATTGTGGCGTAAGTTTTAATTGTGTGCAATTCGTAATAGTAACTTAATTATGTCTTCGGAGTTCGAACAACGCATTCGTGGCTCTCTATATTGTTTTGTTCTGACATTTTCTTTTAAATAGCAGCTTGGTCCAGTCGGTAGGATGCCGGACTTCTAATTGATGGACTCTGGTTTGAGTCCCGCTTGCGATTTCTCTCTCTTTTTTTTTTTACTTTCATCCCTGCAAACTGGTGGGAGCCCCTTGAAAGCTGAGTGATGTTTGGATTTTATATCAGGCAAGTTACTGGAAATCTCCATGTAGCTAGGTTGTCCCCTCCCCCTCTCTTTCTTTCTCTCCTTTTTTTTCATATTTCTGAAAATATTTCAGTGTACCAACTTTAAGGCGACTTCTCTTGTCATGTTTGGTGGCCATTAACTCAGTTTTCATCTATTTTTAAGTCGCCTGTAGGGCTCCTTAGACATGTGAGCCCCTTCCTGTTTTGCAACATTATAGATTTACGCCCTTCACTGTTAATTTTTTTGGAAAAGCTCGTTAATATATCCTGCATTGTTTCTGAGACATGGCAGTTATCGGCAGTATTCCTGGAAAAGTACCGTATAATTTCTTTTACCTTATTGGAATGTTATTTTTTTCTGTTCGTCTTATTTGCGCACATTCGCAGAAAGAGGGAATGGTTTCTTATCGCAACTATACATGCTAACATAAACAATATCGCAACTATACATAAAGCAGTGCGAATCAAGCGTTTGCTGCCTCCATCTTGATTGCTTATTTTCGTAGAAATGGAAAATAATTATTCTGAACTAGGTTATTTGCCCGTCCGTTGGTGCGGGGGTGAATAAAATATATTGTCCCACCCCTATTCCGATAGGGGCTGAACTTGGACTTAACATTATCGAAAGTGTTACTATTCATCTCAGCGACCCCGAAAACTATGGATTCGACACTAATATCAGTCGTTTTCTATTATTTTTACATGTCACCCTTCCCACCCCACCCCATAGGGGTGTTAGGGGCGTGTTACCAAAGATAGCCGTTGTTAATGAAATTAAAGTCATGCCAAATTTCACCACTTGGAGGTAGTCAACCTGTCGAGCAACATTGTAGTGTTGGTTTGCTTTTTATTGTTATCACCGCCATTGAAATCCAGATGGTCGATTATCTCTGAAGATAATAATTTTAGAATCAGAGTGATATTTAACTTCCAAGTTCGGTCCATTGTCTGATCATGGGCGAAAAATCATTTTAATCGGTCAAGCACTTTTTACGTGATGCTCAATTTTATATATAGAGATTAATGGGTATTCCGATACTAATTGACAAATAGAAAAATAATTATAATGTGACGTAATTCGTGGGAGTTACTTAGTTTGACTTCGGGAATCGGGCAACGCATTCCTGACGACACTAGTGTTCTGATCTGCTGTTCCCTTGTGATTGGCAACGTCGTCCAGTCGGACGACCCATGTTCAAATCTCGCTTCAGGCCTCGAGTTTTTTCTTTTACTCGCAGTATCTCCCTGAAAAACTGAAGATGTTATTTCTTTGTAAGTCAAGCTACCGGAAATTTCCAGTCAGCTAGGTTGCCTAGCTTCTTCAAGGAATGTTTCGCATATATATATATATGTATTTTATTCACAGCAGCTCCCCAGTTGTCCTCACGATGCTGGGTCAACACCGAATTTTTTGAGCCCTTACCGGGACCGCTCGCACTGAAGTACGTTTTCTATCCACTGCTGGATATATATATATATATATATATATGTGTGTGTGTGTGTGTGTTTCTACTACAACAAATGATGGTCCTGATCAGTGGCCTTATACTTGTTTCATTTCGGCGTGGAACACAAGACCTTTCGATTGTCTGGTGAATACACTGTCGTATCGTTATCACTATTTGAATTGTTTATTCCCTTTCGGAATGTATGTTTGTTAAATAGTCTATTTGATTGCATTAAGAAGGTTCTTTCTTAATACATTGGGGCTCTTGAACGACTGTGGTAGTTTACTGATCATATTTTCAATTATTTTTCGATGTGTGTAGTTGTTCTAGCGTAGCAAGATAATGAAGATAAATGGTGGTGGTACTGCTAATGTGTCCTGGTTCGAACAAGAAACGTCAATTTATTCCTGCAAGAAGTTTGGACTAATTCCTGATGGGCCTTCACTTTTCATCAACGAGCTTCACAAAAACAACATTGTTTATGGCAACAGCTAACGAATAACTCTCCATTCAGACTAGATGGAAGAGAAAAGCATTATCATCCGAATTTCCTTCTCACAAAAATGGACAATATACATCCACAAGAAAGTGGAAAGTATGCTTGGAAATGAACAAAATGAGTGAAACTAGAAGGTTCTGTAAGAAGTTTGGCTGCTTCTTGCCCAAGAGTTGTGTGCCACAACCACACACTAGAAGTACTGTAGAAATATTCAAATTTGGATTTGTAAAATTCCGGATTTCGCAAGGATTTGAACGAGTCCGGACTTCAAGTGCGGATTTAAAATTCAGATGCTAAATCCGGATTTTGGGAATGCGTACTATTTAAGGACATTGGATAAATGAAGGGCATGGGGGAAAACAATGGTAACCCACATTGAGCATGAATTGAGATGTTAGCAATTCATTCTGTCTTGCCAGCATATGGAAGCTTCGCAAAAACAAATTGCCAATATGCTGCCATCTGTTGTTTAAACTTAATCTGTTTCCACAGTTCAGCCCACATGAGTGTTACCATTGTATTTGTGTACTCATTTTTTCTTTAAATGAGGGTTATCATTGTTTTCCCCCATGGCCTTCAAATGTCCATGAAAATTACCTACATTTAGTTGAAATAGCTTTTATGAAATATCAATTCTAAAATCGATGTTGTTATAAAAATGTGTCAGTTGTGTTACCAGAACTGTAAGGGAGAGAGAGTGAATGTATTGATTGACAGAGGAACGAATTGTTTTCCCCGCACTCTGCAATGAAAAAAAAAAAAAAAAAAAAGGTTCCCAAACTCTAAAATCACACAACAAAATTCGATGAAGTGATGTTGATATTGAGAAGATTAAGGCTTATCGGCAAATTATACTGAACTAGTAATAATAATAATTTTGTTGTGTACAACAGAATGAAGCCCTTCTTATCTGAGTGGCCACAGGTCGTTAGGTTAGCCCCCGCACGGTGTTTTGTGCCGCGCAGTAAGAAGGCAGTTTGCAACGCGCTTTCTTTTTGTACCTTTTTATGCACGTATGTCGCACGTGTGAGTGAACAAAAAAAAAGTGTAGGTGGGCAGTGTTGCCAGTTACTTTTTTTGCTTGTGAAAGGTGAAGATTGATCCGTGTATACTCTCTTCACGTAATCACTACCCTGGGGCTTCCCCGTTTGATAACCACTTGGAGGAAAAGCTGTAGTCAGAAACGCCAGGCAACACTTCGGCTAAAAAATAGAAGCTTCGCATTTGCCTAAACATACCGATTGAAGTACATGTACTTAGAACGTGCCGCGCTGCTTTTTGCTGCTCGCGTTCTCTAAAATACAACGGCATGTTTTGCGGCGGCAGCAGTAAATGAAAGCCGTCATTTGCTTCATTGTTTTACAGGAGCTGTTTTAGAGGTCTTCTTGCCGCACCACAGAAACGCCTTGCATGAAAGGGGTTTTCCGATGTTCTGTATAAAAGTCGGTATTTTGAAAAAAAAAAACAGGTTATGTGATACGGTCAACAAGATTTGTCCTGTTCCTGTAATGTTATGATGCACGTGATGGGAGTGAGTCAAGCTCTATTAGTGATTCCGACAGACCCCCCCCTGTGTGGGGTTCTTTACCCCCCAAGTCTCGACAACACCCAAAACTAAATTTTTTACTGTGAAAAATCGATAGAAACCGTACAAAAGTTGACTTATACTCTCCCAATTTTTACTTTACCCCCGCCCCCAACTGAAAATCCTGGCGGAAACCCATTGAACGTAGTGAGTAAATGCAAAAGTGTAGATCGTGTCCTTGGACATCATCGTGTGATGGGAGGCAATGATGAACCACCACCGTTTCTGAACCTTTCTAAATCCAAGGACCAGTAATATGTCTGAAACAGTTGTACGGACCACAAACTTGTGTAGGCCTAATTAAAATAAAACTGTATGGGTTTTACTGACACTTGGGGCATACTACAGAATTTTTAACATAAATCTTGGGTATGTTTTGAATATTTATACACTGAAAATCAAAGCACACGTAAAGTGCACAATAAGTCCCGAAAAAAGTTCACAATATGTTCCAGTTTTACCGTGTTCTTAGTGCATAATATATGACATTTTTTGTAAAAATATGAACTACATCACATTTTTAATGCACAACATATGAACATTTGGTGTACTGATACCCAACCCAATTCATGCACAAAAAGTTGACTGAATAGTGGCAGATGTACTAAAAGTGATCTGAAAACGAACTCTTAGATAATGTGAGCTTCCGTAAATATGATCTTAATGTGTGCAAAATTTGCACTAAGGGTAAGAAGCCAATAAAAAGACACATTGGACACACAAAAAACTCACAAGTTTTCAGTAGGTTCACATAAAGTTCACATGCGTTCATATAAAGCTCATTTATGGTGTTTTTTTTTTGTGATTTCTGTGTCAGGAGGTTATCAGTATACGGAAACACAGTAAATAAAGTAGAAGTATTTAAGTGAATCATAGTTAAACAGACATTTACTAACTTTGTAACATTTCAGTGTGTTTTGTTTAGTATAAATTAAATTCAATTAGAATTACATTTTTAAGGCAGGTTGCGGACTTGCGGACCACCTGTTTCATCGTCGCGGACCACGGGTTGAGAATCGCTGACCTAGCCGAATAGTACATAAACAGAGCTTGGCTGCTATTCTTGAATTCAGAGCAACAGAGCGTTGGGTCCAGAGACTTGGGTTGCCAAGAAATTTTCTTAGCAGATGGCAAAATCTTCACCCTCCACACCCACCCCTTAAATACTTATACGTACTTGAGAGCGACCCCAGAATAAGGAAGGAAGACAGGAATATTAACGAAGTAGAAAGTTCCGGTAGAAAACTGCGTTGTGGATTTTAACAAGCATTGCATTCATTTAATCGTGACGGGCCCAGTCAGAAGTTACGAAAAATAAAAATAACCCATACAAAATAAAGTTTACCGAAGTTTTTTGCCTTCCTCTTTCCTGCTCCGGGCAAAGTGCTAGCCGATAGAAGTCGTCCTTCAGAGATGTAAAGGACAAAGACCATGGTTTTCACAGTCTTGTTCATAAATATAAGTTAACTTGAATAGTACAGTGATAAATAATAATGATAAAAAAAGAATTAGTCTATAGCGTTTCAGGTACATGTCAATGCAACAAAATGCATTAGAATGGTGGAATAATTTAAATTCAACGTCAGTTCACAAATTTTATCATACGTTAGAGTGACTTCTCCCGGCAATGGTAGGTAAGAATTACTTCAATTTTAGCCTGTTACTTGAGCATCCTCTTAACGCTTTCAATTCAGAAACGCAGTTGCGGAATGCGGAGAGCTATATAAAGGATTGATCTTGACACCAAAGACCGTTCAAACAAAATAACAAAAGCACCTGGCTTCCGCGATGACAACCCGCTTCCGCTTGTGACGTGTGTGACTGGGTCAAGATGTGGTTTCGTCGGCTGTCCAGAAGCTTCAAGGATGGGATTGACCGTCGTATCTCCCAGTGGGATAAATGTATTAACAGTTTTGGAGAAAAATATTTGAAGTAATAAATGTTCATTCACACTTTATGGCGTCTGATCTGTTTTCAGTTGACTTCCCCTCTCTTAAATATAAACACCGCATCTCGTGACCGCGACACAAACTATCGATTTATTCAATATGTTATCGATTTTCTGACATGTGATTGTTTTTATGGCGGTCCAATAGAAATACCATGCAGGTTGGATGTAGCCCGTGGACTGCCTATTGAGAACGCTTGCTATAGAATGAAAATTAAAGTACGTATTAGGGTAAAACGAACGTTTAAGAATGAATTAAAGTATTTATCAATTTTTTATACTGTATAAATATATCTCATTAATTAATTCTGTATACATATTAGCTTCCTAGATCTAAGATGAACGGCTCATTAAACTGGTATTATTGTAGTTAACGATTTCTTTGTAACATATACTTGTATTTAATTGATTAATGGATAGATACTGTTTTTAAAAAGTTACTTGTAGTGGGAAGTGGCGTATACATATCATCCCAAACACTTGTAGTTTTGAGGTGAGGGTCGTTGATTTCGGAACAGCTTTGAGGAGTATTGTATCTTCTTTCCTTGACACTTATTCACACCGGCCATGGTAACAATTTGGTAAATTTGCCTGTCCCACAAGGCGAATGTCGAGAATTACCTTTCTCATTCCTGTGAAAGACATGCGTGGCGAGTCAGAAGAGGCGGTGCAGATTCGTATCCAATCCATTTTGACCAGGGTTTCCTCCCAACCCCCAGGCGAATGGTGGGGTGGTGCCCGAACTATAGGATTTAGCAGTTTTTTTTCCTGTTCATCCTTCCATGGTATTAACAAAGTACTGGAACAGCCTCCGATCTTAAGGCACTACAAAGGCTTGAAATGTTAAGATTAAGCCGTTCAACCAGGGGCGTAACCACTGTGCGTGGGGCGACCCTTCCAAGGAGGCTCTTCACCCTAGTCTCTCAATGGGTCAGATCGACCTCCGACCTTGGTTATTTTCTTGCTGCGGAGGGGCATAAAATGTAGTTACGTCTCTGCGTACAACATATAATGCGAATTAAGTAAACGAAATATCCAATTGACTTCTGCGATATGTATTCACATCATGTATAAAGAAATGGCAAAATTGTTTCTGATACTGATAGCACTTTGCTCTGTGCACACAGGGGAAAAAAGGACTTAATTCAACACTTCGATGTCCCAGAGTGACCATCACTTTTTTGTGCTAAATTAACACAACAAGGGGTGTTGATTTCGGTGATTCCATAGAATTCGTGTGTTGTCAGCGCCGATTCCACACAATGGATGGTATCATACTACCACTCACAGTGCTGAATCACCGAAATCACACAACGAAATGGTGTTGATTTAACCCTAAAAGTGGTTATCATCCTGGGGCACCGAAAAGTGTTTTGAGTTACACAAACATTTTTTACAGTGTAACTAAAAGATGCAGTTAAAATTTATTGAAAGTGCTGTGTGCAAAATGTACGTCACATCTTGTATAAAGAAGAGGCAAAAACAAAGTTTCAGAAACGTAATTACGCTGTACACTTTCTACTAAAAAAATCAAATTGTTTTGAAAGTGTTAAATAAATAATAAAAAAACTAAAACAATAGTTAAATCAAAGTTTACGCATTTAAACGGAATAAAAAAATCATTCCTAAGTTTGTTGAAAGGGTCGGACGGAAATATCGGACTTTCTCCGGCTTTGAGCATTTGCAGCGTTCCTTCCTCTCCACCTTTTTCTTTCTTTCCAAGTCGTTTCTGTCACCAGCTGGGTAATCGATGCATTTTCGGCAATGCTGACGCACAGCTGCACCGCTTTTTATCCTCTCCCCGCTCTCCCCTAATGAGAATCGCGCATGCGTGACCGAGACCGCCCGATGCCTGCCGAATGGAAGAACCCCATCTCCCAATCAGCCCTCCCGACGTAATGCCGAAGATGGTGCAGACTACAATATCAATGGATTTGTGTTGATTTTCAATTCCATGTCGTGATTTGTGTTTCTGTGGTTGTGCCTGATATTATGTTGATTGTCACAAAATCTGAAGGTGAAATTTCGTGATAGGAGCTGGTTACTTCAACACCTAGTGAGGAAGGTTAGTTATTGAACGACGGAATGATGTGTTTGAACAGGGCTATTGATCAAAGTAGCCGCATGTCTGAGTTGTATATATTTTGATTTCGCAGATGGCAAAATGGCATAGCAAATGATATTTCTAGATTGCTTGTATGCTAATAGAAATTAGCAGTAATGTTAGAAAACGAATTTGCAATAGACGGAATGAAACTTGAATTTCGTGTATGATTTTGTCTTAATTTATTGAAAAAAAAAAAAGACATTACGAATGTCATTTTGTGATAGATAAACAATTTGTACGAAAATAGAACGCCTTAAAAGAAACTGTTCTTTGTGTATTAACGGGTCCATAAGAGTAATTAGGTTAGGTCACGATCAAATTTATTGGAATTGCTTAACCGGGAAACTGCAAACTTGGCACCGTTTCCGTCGTTGGTCTCTGGTACGCATGCTGCTGACGATTTCAACATGTATTTTTGCACAAGTAGACCTTGCTTCCTTTTTTCGTTTTAAATCACGCGATGTTGCCCCCCTCTTTCCCCTTTTTCCTTTGTATTTCGATGATTAATTTAGTGTTCTCTTTCATATTATTTTTCAGATTCTATAAAATATTCCTCAATGTCCAATGGGTGCTTATTATATTTAGAATATTCCCCAAAGAAATAGACAATAGACGTATCCTATCCCGTTGTGATGTAATGTTTACATATTTAGAACAGCTGCTCTTGCTAGATCTGCACCCTCTATCCGTCTAATTTTAGCGTTCTGTGTGTCAAGTTGAGAGAGACGTCTACAATATTTCATTTATAGAAAAGAACCAAATTTGGTGTTACATACACAGAAGAAAAGTAGTTTCGAAGATATTTTTCAATTACAAAACTATCGAATGTCATTATTGAATGTTAATTAATACATGAACATTGTAATCAAGCAAAGTAATTAAAAAAAAAAAAAATTCGCGTTAGATTCTGCCAGCCTTAGCCATAGTTGCTTAAAGCTCATAATGAAACTCAAATCCAAAACTGATATGCAGCGTCCTTTGTTTGTTATGTATCGAACGTAGAACCTTTTAGGTCAAGGCAGTATCCACCAAGGAGAGTATCCACTAATCTTGCGTAAAACAAATTTGTTCGTTTGAATCGTGAACGTTCTAAACGAATCCACGAGCTTTTAAGAGTATACAGTACCCCAGTTTTCTTGTTTCCCTCAATTTAGTGAAAACTGTTTTTTAAGTAAAGCCGTTGGTTTTCACTTAACTTAAAAAAAATGAGCCTCAAAGATATACTATTTCAAGGATGAGACCTATTTTTTTTTAATTTTAAATGAACTCCGAACCAGTTCATTGAAGTCGCCACCATGCGCATAGAAAGCGAGCGTGCTAACCGTTTGGACAACCACTCAACCAGCCCCCCCTCCCTGCATACATGCTAAAAACTGTATTTGTTCTGGCATTCTGTGATAGGGATTCTTGATGCGTCAAAGGGATGCAGAGAGGATGGAAACCCAAATCTTTGAATGTAACTTAGCCTTCTGTTTTATTTATTTATTTATGGCCTTTAGGCATCTCAGGCTTAGGCCGGGATAGGGTGTTGGAAGGTAGTCCGCCATAGCCTAATTAGTAGGTACCATCCTGGCATTTACCTGGTAGGGGAAGCCTACGATAGGAAAAACCTCAGTAAGGGTAGACTGCCGCTGGGATCGTTCACAGGACCTCCCGATTGCTAAGGCAACGCTCTACTAACTGAGCTACGGCTGCTCTGTACTTAACCTTCTAGAATCCGAATCCGCAGAATTTATGTTTTATCATTTCCGATTTCGTACTTTATTCATTTTGTTTAATGAGAGATGAATCTCCCGGGGTCTCAAACTGCGGCTCATTAATGGGGAGCCGTCGCGTTTCGAACCTTATTCGTACAGGACATTTTGATTGAGGACTTTCACCTGGTTTTCCTCAGTCACATCGGGCTTTTCCCGGAATACTTCCTTAAATTAAGGACACGTCTGTACCTTCATCTTTCGTGCTTTAATAGCCAGTTCAGTGTATAAAACAGCAGAGAATATGCAGCTCACATGACCCATATGATTGATATTTAGCATTAATGTATTCCAAATGGGGCCATTCAGATATTGCGTAAGCAGCATTGTTTATTTTTGCTACTGACAGAAAGAGGGGGGTTCAGAGCAATGCTTACGTAAGACAAACAAACATACATTCGAGATATTGCGCTGCATATGTTTTAATTCAGGAGTAAGCATCGTGTATTCGTAAAAGATTGTTTGGATCTGTTAAATAATTTACCATTACTAAATTAATAATTAATAAAACTTAAAAAAATCATGTTATTTTGACTTTTATCATACAGTTAATGGTTTAATATCTGTTCGCTTAAAACATATATTAGTGTACATTTCAAGATTAAAACAGTTATTTGTACTACCAAATGATAAAGAAATTTGACAAGTCTTACATAACCACAACGGGAGGGGGGCGGGCAACTGCTTATTTTAGATTACAATTGGAGGGGGGGGGGCGTAAAATGACTAAAACGAACTTAGATAATACTTGAACGTCCCCAATTCAGTTGAGAATGGAATTGAGGCCATATTGGAGCCGCGGTGGCTCAATGGTAGAGCGCTCACCTCTGGTGCTAGGAGTCATAGGTTCCGATCCCTGTTCATGCTATGTGGACTTTGTAGTGGACAAATACCGTGTGCGTGGGTTTTCTCCTGGCTCTCCCGTTTGCTTCCACTTTCTTCATTCCACCAATTCATCCATCATCATCCATTCGGCCTGAGCCTAAGTTGCCTAAAGGCCTTAAAAATTAAATCCAAACTCAAATCGAGGCCATATTGCTGTAATGCAATTCGGGAAGAGTGACTTTTCTGTTATTTTGTATTTTCTTTACAAACTAACCATAAGTTTAAGTATTAAAAATAATAATAAAAAAAAACTTTTTGGAAGACATACTTTTCTTAAACAGTTCGTTTTGTTTATGCATGGCTAAAAAGAAAAGCATGGGTCGCGCTCTCATATCCAGTTCCTTTATACATTTTTGAATTGGCGCGCCCCATGTTTTTCTTTTTAGTCATGCATAAACATTATTTTTTTATTTAGTGCGAATTGTTTTTAAAAAAAATGTCTTTAAGAAGTTTATTATTTTATTATTTTTTTCGAGTTATTTCTGTTCGGATACGTTTTCTCAACCAAATGTTTTGTGACCCTAAAGTTTTGGGCTGCCGCCATTTTACATGTATGAATAATTTTCCTTCCTTTTATTCAAAGAGTGAGTTTGGAGGAAGAATTTTATCTCCATAGCGAATAGTTTGGTTGCATTACTTGAAGGGATTCTGCCAGGACTTTGTTTGGAGGGGAATAAACTCAACGTTAGCAGATGTAAGGAGAGTTTTGCGGGGTTTCTGTAGATTTTTAACAGCGATTTGTTATACAAATCTAATTTACCTAGAAATATCAATTTTTGGGGATATCGGTGTCATATTCATGATTAAACGTAGTAATGTAAGGAAAAATATAAATTGTTACTTAAAAATGTCACTTAGGAGGAAAATATCGAAAATGTCCCTGGTCTATTCCACATGCACCTCTTTCTCATCAAAATCCTGGAGCCACCATTGGGGTGTGTGGTAGAATATCTGATTACATATATCCTTGAATTGTAGGCAACGCCTGAATCATTAAACTCTAGCGGGTTGCAGCGCCACCAGGCGCTTCGTTTAAAAAATGTTTTTCATAGTGTTGGCTGCGGCCATCTTGGGTTTTAAATTAGAAAATTTAAACTTCACGGAAGTGGACTGGTATTCAACTCGCATTGTGCATTCATCTGCAACATATCCCCCACCTTATATGATAGGCAGATGGGTATAATAAAATAAAAAGAGAACTGGAATTTAGTATATGCACTGGTTATGCAGATGTAGTCCAGGACATCTAGGTTTTGACTCGGACATTTGCAAAAATAAGCTGACAATTTGTGGGGATATTCGGAACACGATCGTATTTAACTGCATACTTAAAGAAAGAAAAAAAATACATGTGGAAAAAGCAGCCATGTTGGGAAAACCTTCGCCATCGTGGATTTTTGTTATTTGTTTCTTTTTGTGCAGCTTCTACTGCGCTACAAGTACTGTTTTCTTTTGCTGGATGTGTAATCCCTTTTTTTTTAGGTTCCTTGATAACCTAGCACACAAAACCATATTAAAGCCACCTTTAAATCCTGCTCAGTTTGTGCTTCCCATCTCCCCGTGTTCAAAAAATAAATCTCGAACCACAAGGTGTAGACAGGTGGTTGAAGTGTTGTTGGAAAGGTCTTGGCTAGACTAGCTCAAAGCCACCAGAACCGCCTTAATAGGTGCAGTGTTGCTAATTCAATTTTTCAAATCGCTTTCATTCCGTTAGACGTATCTGAACGAAAATTGTCACAAACATTATTC
The DNA here is from genome assembly GCA_022664845.1 of Lepisma saccharinum. Classification (NCBI taxonomy): domain Eukaryota; kingdom Metazoa; phylum Arthropoda; class Insecta; order Zygentoma; family Lepismatidae; genus Lepisma; species Lepisma saccharinum. The sequence continues at coordinate 39,800 of JAGDQP010003064.1, forward strand.
TACAGAACGGAACAAAACCGACCCAAGCACCCAGTTGTCAATGTTGCCAACGTTTTTTTTAAAATATAAAATACCATTTTTTCAAATATCTTCCATTACGTTTTTCGTTAGCAGCACCAAACGTGGCATAAACATCGTTCAGCTCATTAAAACAATAATTTGGGGGGTTCCCATCCCCAGGCAGCCCAGTCGTCAGTGTTGCCAGCGTACTTTAGAATCCATTTCTTTAAATTTGCTTCCGTGTCACTAGACATATCCGCATCAAACTTAGCTTAAACCTTATTGGACACAATAGAAAAATACTGTGGATGTTTCCATTCGTAAACACCTCAGCTGTCAGTGTTGCCAACCAATTTTATAAAATGAATGTTTTTGTGTCTGAGCTTCTATCAAGGGACCCTCGGAGACTTCATGATTGTTAGTAGAATGACAGCGCTCACTTGTTATAAAATAAATGGTGAGCGCCTTAATTTTGGCCCCGCACGATGCTGAAAATTAAAATTGATGCAAGAAAATCTCTTCGTGTATTAAAATGTAGCCAAAGGACACTTTCCCAGATTAGTGTTTTATCAGATTTTACATCGACTAAATATTTTTAGAGTTCTAGAAAAGTTAGATTTCGTAAGATTTTGAAGGGGGAAAAAAAAGATGACACTTTGTTGACATTGGATAGTAATTTTCTCCGATCGGATTAGAACAGTGGTTCTCAAACTTTTTTGGTCACGGAGCCCTTTTAACTCAAATCAAATACGAGGCTGCGGAGTTCCAACTTAATTTGTTGCGCCCTATGTATAGTTCAGAAGATTTTGTTCACATACGAGCCAATGACTGAAACCTCGTGTTCCAGTGGGTAAGGTCGCGGATTTTGGATCAGCAAGGGGGAGGAATGCGATTTCGAGCTCTGCTGCTGGCTAACCTGATAGTAAGTTTTTTTTTCAGAGTTTTCTTCAGTTGATCAGGGGAGTACCAGGATAGTATCTTAATTCAAATTAAAGCCCTGACCTGTACTTCCCAATGCCTAGCCTCGGAAGAGTAGTCACGGATGGACATCATCTCTGAGATGTGACGGATTTAGGCCAAAGTTGGAAATTTAGCACAGAAAAGAAAATTGAAAAGAAAAACTCATATCCAATGGGGAAATTGAGTACTGAGAGAAATTGGTTTCATTGAGTCAATAGTAAAAGTAACAATTTCAGTTTTTTTTAAAAAATATTTTTCATAAAAAAGAACAATATCTTTCAAAGATCAAAGAAATAATACTAATGATTTACTCATCTCAATGCGACGAATGCAGTTGTTTCCTGTCCATGTAAAGTTCTTTCACGTCTGTCTTTATGAAGGACAGTTCCAGACGCATGTTAGGCTCAGCATCCAGTCTGTTGGGATACTTCGCTTTTGTGGAAACAAGTTGAAAAAACAGATTCAAACAGACGCACGAACGTTTTCCGTGTGGTAGCCATCAGACTTCTGAATGGAGCAATAACGAACGATCTGTGAACACTTCCCTTGTGTTCGCATTAACATCTTGAATAGCCGGGCATTCAGCGGTCGGTATTTTATAATATTGACTATTTCACAGCATCACCAAAAAAGTTTTAAGTACGGAAGCCATCTTTCTAAAGGCTACTTCACACCGGTGAACAATGCAATGTCTGCTGCTTGAGTTTTCCAACCAATTTGATTTTTGAGGCAGTGCCTGCACATTTTGCAGTGATGTCTATCCACCGTGTGCGCAAATATCAATACATCTGTCCCTCGATAAGTCATTTTTTTGCAATATATATGTAGGAGTTTATATATTTCAGCTCTTATCGCATTAGATGGCAATGATCTTGATTTTAAACGGCATCAATCTTTTTCCTAGTGTTAAAACTGTAAAAGGTATTGGAGAGTATATTTCCAGATAATTCTAATGCCAATGCTTGGAAAAGAAAATAGTTACTCTTTTCTTGCCTTTGCCACTTTCTCCTCGTGCTGGTGTTTTCTATTTACTTGCTATTTTTAAAGGTTAAATGGATGCATTGAAAACATTTAAAGATTGAGTTGATATAACTTTTACTTTTTGAGGTTGGGAAATGTCACTGAGTATTAATAATATGTAATTATATTCAGTTGAATTTCATTTATGCCCTTTCAGGCATCTAAGGCCCAGGTCGGGATAGAGGAGGAGAAAGGATCCGGGAAGGCGTCGGCCAGGGCCTAAGTTGAAGGTACCACCCCAGCATTTGTCCAGTGTGACAGGAAAACCCCTTTAAAAACCTCAATGGCGCCGGTGGTATTAAACCCACAACCTCGCGAATGCCAAGCCAGCGCTCTTCCACTAAGCCACGGCCGCTCGGTGCGTAATTTGAAGGAGTGCACATACAGTGCATAGCGAAAGGGAAGAAGTTCACCGATTATTTGAGAATCCTTGCTGTCGACACAAGGATTTTTTTCACGGACAGTGTTGCGGAGCCCCGGCTGATCCTTCACGGATCCTAGGGCTCCGCGGAGCACACTTTGAGAACCGCTGGATTAGAATAATACTAATTGTTTCGAATATGCCGTAAACACCTCTACGATGTAAATAGAGCGCAAGCGTTGCAAACAGGCAAGTCACCAGCACAAACTGTAGGAGAGTGGTCATGATATATTTTGCTCATTTTTACATACAAAAGTAGATTTTTATGAGGGACTAAGAAAATTCTTAGAGTCTGGGCTCGCTCCGTGGCTGCGAGCTGGTTGGAAGGATGCACTTATATTAAAGTCTATGTTTTTGTGCTTTTTACGGACCAAGGAGCGAGGTATTTCTTCCATACCGAGCATTGTTGGGATAATTTATTCTTTTTGCATTATATACGTCGTTGGGACTTGGGACATGTATGATGAAAAGTTGCCAAGATTTTGTACCCCCCCAAAAAAAAAAAAACAACACAACACTGGTTTGAGACTAGTATTTTGTGGGGTCATTTCTGGCCTTACAGACCCCGATCATTTTTCTATTGTAGTCTTTCTTTGGTGTCTCACTAATTCACACGCCTTTACTAATAATAATATGAAGCAAAAAAAAAACTAACATATGCCGTGCTCTCAGTTTCTCTTCTGTTGTATTTCATTAAATACGAATAATATTGGTATGAAGTATTATCTCTACTAGGAGCACTTACGTAATCGAATTCTAATAACTCTATAAAATAAAACAGAAACTAGTGAGTGTTATTTATTATAAGTGCTATTTCGTTCGTGTCTTACATAACTACTAATACCCATTCCTTTCCTTTTTTTAAAAATTGTGGAAAAACGGAAGAATATATTTGACAATTATTGTAGAATAATAGTTCTGGAACGTTGTGTTACAGAGTCAGCACTGTTATTCAACTAAGCATGGACAATTTACTGCTCACTAATAAGTGTGATAGGATGGTGATAGGGTGTGTTACGGTGTTCTGCCCGGAGGTGAGTTTATAAACTCGAAGATCCCTGGGCAAGGTAAACCGGTGGTAGTTCGCCATTATCTTCCATCGTATGGCTGATGCTAATTCTGAACCATTACATTCAGTGTCCTTTTTTTTTAAATTCATATCGCAGAACATCATGACATCTCTTACTTTACTAAATTGTAATAATTTCTTCGCTTTTCTACAATCTTCAAAAAATCGAAAACTAGGGAAATGGCCGTTAACAAAAACATTAGGAGATAGAATCTGTTTTTTTAATTATTATTATTATTAATGACTAATGAAATATGAACCTATTTTATACATCATACTGAGAAAACATGCACTCTTTCTGAAACACTGTTTCTTGGTGGAGTTGCAGTGCGAAGAGTTCAAGTGATTTTTTTTTACTCTTAAAACCTTCTTCCTAGGCTCCTTCCTTCTTCTTCTTCTTGTGAGATCTTAACTATTTCTGAAGTTAATCTTGAAGATACTGAAGATTAGAGTGAGAATGGGGATAATTCTGTAAGACAGGTAATGTATAAATGCATTGTGACAACAACACGCCTTTTGTGTGGTTTGAAACTCATAGCACGCCCCTAAGAAAACCAATTACTGTCTTTGTCCCCATGTTATCTTGTCAAAAACTGAACAGTTAATATTTCATCCATACTTACTAAATCGTTCTTGTTTTTTTTTTTTTTTTTTTTTGCGTTCTATTTTTGGCATTATGTCCCTTAAAATATCTTTGCTGTGAATATAGTTAGTGTAAGGAGAAAGATGGATAGTTCATAAACCTTTTAAGGTCACCAGAAAACTTAAAACGAACTATACCGTGAAATGCCAGCTTAGCATTAATATATAAATGTAATGTCCTCACAGTTAGTCTTAAGAAATGTCCTCTTCAAAGTTCGTATCATCATAAGGTTAATGTAAAACAACGAACCCAACAAAAGATGGCAGCACTATCTCCGTAATGTATCTCTGCACTGTCTAATGTATTTTTATCGTTGCACGAAATTTCAATGTTGCTCCTACAAATTCAAGCCTAGAGAGTTCTAACTTTCAAGGAAGAAAGTTCATAGCCAATTCAAGAGTTCAATCAATGCCGATCTTTTTTTTCATTGTTGAAATCACTTGCTTATTGTTGTGAATATCCAAACCTATGACAATGAAGCTCTTTCAACAATGAACAAAAAGCGAATAAAAGAAATCGGCATTGATCGAACTCGCCTTCTCTCTAGGCTTGAATTTGTAGGAGCAGCATTGAAATTTCGTGCAACGATAAAAAATACATTAGACATATACGGAGGTAGTGCTGCCTTTTTTTTTTTTTTGTTGGAGATCGTTGCTTTACATTAACCTTAATCGACTTGTGAACTTTATCCTGGGTATAGCTTGCTTTCGCGTCCCATACACACACAATTTCAGCGAATACCATATCTTAGAAGTCCTTCATATGAAACCTCCTTTTTTACACGTATATACTTGCGTGGCCTCAAATACCGGTGTAAAATAATTCATTGGCACACCAGATGTAGTGACACGAAATGTTTTTTTCGAGTTTCTGCAAGATCCACTCGCAGTAACGACCTGTTTTCCAAGCGAATACCCAAGCTTGCTATTGTACACCGTTCTCTATTTGACAGGGTGTTGTTATAGTATAACCAGGTTTCTAACTGTCTTGATTTTGCTTTATCATACAACCATTTGACGAAAAAATGTGGTATCGATATCTGATTTAAGTTGAAGTAATATGTTTTGTATTTGTATATGCCTTGATATTATTTCTATTGATTTGTTTGGTCATTTTTTTATTTTCCTATTAATTGATTTGTTTTCGTTTTATTGTTTGACAAGTCAGTGTAAAATGGTTGTTATTGCTGTATCTGGGTTCTTGTTAATAAATAAAGAAATAAATTATCCCACTATATTTGACCAAGCAAAAATCATTTTGATCTTGGTTACAGTTTTTGAGTGATTGCGCTTTTTGCTTCTGGCACAATGTTTAAAATGCACAGGCCTCTTGGCCGTCCACGCCGCGACAGCAACGAGTTATGGGTGAACCATTTCACCGCACAGGATTGATGAATTGTTTATCAATTCTCAGATCTATACAGTTTTCTCATCCTTATAAGAAAAATGGACTTCAACAAGGCTATAATTTCAGAGGAAGACATCTTAGCAGCAACTTTTCTGCAAGTGTCACAAAGTAGATCAATTACCATTCGTTATATTCGATGGTATCTTACTGTCTGTCAGAGTTTCACAAAAAACCACTGAAATACAGGGTGTTTTTTTTTTTTTTAAAAAAAAACGACTCCTGATTTTCATCTGGTTATTATCGGGCTATGAGATACACAAGCAAGTCAACACTAGAACCCAAACAATTACAAATACATGCCATTTGAAATACTGATAGACTGATGTGTGTCCATGGTTCTGTTACTTGACGAAACACAATATTACAGTAGTAAGAAGCTATAGAGGATCTACTGGTTACTAAAAACGCAGAGATGCAGGTCGTTAATCCAGAATTTAGTAATAAAACCATGGTACATATCAGTCTACCTCGTGTTTCAAATGGCATGTTAGTGTGATTACTTTAGTCGTAGGATTGACTTTCTTGTAAATCTCATAACCCGATAATAACCATCTGAAAATAAGGAGTTTTTCTTTTGAACACCCTATGCTATCAGCTGTACGTTCATAGAAATAATAGTTTTAATTATATTATTAATACGTTTGGAAAAGTCAGTTTCTGTATTGAAGAATAACGTTAAAGAAAGTATAAGCTGTGTAAACCGAAGTTTCACTTTAATTTTTATTTTATTTATTTATTTATTTTTGTTTACGTAGTGGAGTGGGTTTCTCTAATTTACTTGTAAATAATGATGACGTGGTAGGCTTAAAGAAAACTACAAATGCAATTACTAAATTTAAGCAGGTTACAAGCAAGTTGACGTTAAACTCTTTACAAAAACTTGCCTTGTAATAATTCTGCCCTCAGGAATTTCAGTACACCAATACGCGAAGCTTTTCGCTTCTTAACCCGGAGTTTCTTCATGGGTAATTAGACTTTTATTTTCGCCTTTTGTAGTCAACGGATGTTTGGTACTAGGTGATATGATATACAATAATACAGATGTGTTCAAATTATTAGACTCAGTGGTCATTTTCTTCAAATCTTATTTTCTTTGTGGAAAATTGGATCGGTATATATTTTAAATTAATTCTATTTACTGTTATTAAATTCTTCGCTCATTTTATTACTTGTCGCGTACGCTTTTCAACATCAATAATATTGTTTTGGCACTGTTAGCTTGGTGGGAGGGCGCTCCATCATTCATAAGGTGAATGGGTCGTCACCAAATCAGGTATAACCTGTGAGTAGTGTCTTTTGAAGAATGTTTAGTGTATGCCTTGCTGTATTATTCCCCTTACTATATTAAGTTTACCAGGTACGAAGACAGACATTACACCCTAAACCATGATTGACATCAGAGAATTTACACATTCAAACTTGAACATCTGCCCAGGTCAACGCCGAACATATCAACATTCATCAGATATAGTGAAACATATTCCTTCCATTCATTGGAAGTGTAGTGTTTTAGTCCTTGTCCCTACTAGAGGCTCTTTTGCATAGTTGGAGTGTTCGAGACCATGTAGAAACTTCCATACTCTGTGTAAAGTATTTTGTCATTTCTTCTTTGGTCAGTCAGACTTTTTGCTCCCTTAGCAAAGAGTCCGTGTAACACTCCCAGGAGTAGCTTCTGCACCATAACTAGCCATAATAAATCACAGCCATATTCAATCCACTAGTGGATGAGGCCTCTCCCCGAAGGGAGGGGTTGGTCTACTGCTCCCACGCTGACCAGATGGGTTGGGAGAGAAGAGCCGAAGCTCTCACTGTGATCGCCACTGTTTTTTATTCACAGCAGCTCCCCAGTTTTTCTCACGATGCTGGGTCAATTATGCCTAAGTCTTTAAACGTGGCTTATATGTTCATCAGCGCCAAAGTTTTGAGCTTTTTAATGCTTACTGGAAGACAGCTCCCGTTTTCGCCTCCTTCCAATCCTGTTTTGCTAATTTGTTTGTTTCATCATAACAAAAATTCTTCGTATATATATTTCTTTTATACATCGCTCTACAATGTCTTTGTGTTATCTTCCTTCCTCCAAAAGACCTTTCACAACTTCAACTTTACGCGGGAAAAGTTTCTCTGGCCTTTCACATGATGTCGAAATTACAGAACCTTACAGAAAGAATATAAATATACAGACAATCACGTTAAAGTCACTTTAAAATGATCAACAGCAACTGTTTAACATTACGAATATTGTATCATCATACAACTGTAAAGAACCAGCGAGCTACTTCTTGCTTGTTGGCGCAAGAAACACGATAGCTATATTATAACTCAAGCATGACTGGAGAACGCCTCTCCAATGCTGCTGTCAGTTGTGTAGTGTACACACGTGCAGCATAAAATATTAGTAGTTTGATCGTAATAGATGCGAAAACGTAATTATGAAATTTTCTGGAGTGAGCCAAGATTTCCAACAAAAGATGGCCACACTATCTCCGTATATGTCTAATGTATTTTTATCGTTGCACCAAATTTCAATGCTGCTCCTTCAAATTCAAGCCTATAAACTTCAAACTATCAGGGAAGAAAGTCCATAACCAATTTGAGAGTTCCATCCCTACCGATTTTTTTTCTTGTTCATAGTTGAAAGAGTTTAATTGTTATAGGTTTAGATATCCATAACAACAATGAAGCGATTTCAACAATGAACAAGAAAAAAAAATCGGCAGGGATGAACTAGTTGTGAACTTTCAATGTTGCCTGAAAGTTTGAATTCATTAGGCTTGAATTTGTAGGCAACTCAATAGGCAACATTGAAATTTTGTGCAACGATAAAAATGCATTAGACGTATACGGAAATAGTGCTGCTATCTTTTGTTGGAGATCCTGGCTTTACATTAACCTTAAAACAAATATACAACAAACTTGAAATACCATAATAAAAACATGCAATTAAAATAAACATTCTTGCTGACCTGGAAAACCAGAAAATATCAAGGAAATCTGTTTACAAGTAAAAAGTTATTGAAATTTCAGAAATTTCGTTAAAAATATATTTTATTTTCTTCTAAAATCCAGAAAAGTCAGGGGAAAATGATTTTTAAAAGTCTTCATACTGCTAGAACAGGCATTTTTTTTTCTTCTAATAATAAGACGTGCGTAGTGGTTTAAAATTTTCAGTCCAAAAATCTGTTTTGTGCCATTAAATCAATTATGTAAAAATCGTGACTTTATTTCCGTATTTAACACCATGTGCTCTATACGTGAATAATTTCCTGAAAATATCAGGGAATTTGTTCTGGCCAAATGAGTGGGAAACTTAAATTAGTCGAAGTTATTGTATTATATTAATAAACTTTTTTTTTTAAATAAGATTTACAACATTCATTAAAAGATACATACTTTTTTTAAAAAAGTATTTTTAGAAAGATACATTGTAACTCTTTTACTGGTTGCAAGCAATATTGTACTCTAGGGGTATTCAAACTTTCTGACTAAGTCTCTCTCATTTGTAAAAGAATATGTTCTACGACACACGGAGCAATTAGTACCTGTATTACAAATCATATACTCGTAAATGGTCAATACAGTACATAACCAACATAATGAGCTTACTCTTTTGTGACACTAAGTATAATAATACTATTCTACAATAGTACTTACTTTCACGACATCTTACGGGTAGCAGAATTAATGAAATTAAATCTATTTATATTAAATTAATAATAACTCTCATTCTGAATTACCTTCTGAAGAAGTCTCACCATTTGCAAACGTTACCCCAGCCAACACACAGTACCTCCGCGCACCAGGGCCTCGAGCTGCACAGTTTGAGAACCTGTATTATAGATTGTTTCTAGAGTTACGACCATCGAAACGGTAATGAAGTTACGACTGTTTCAGATTCCAGTTTAGCAGTGTGTGAGATAATTTATTTGCATCGTGATTGAGTGCCTTACGTTGATATGTTGAATGCGGCATGTTGGTTTTCCTAACAGTTATTTTCGTCAGGTAACAAACGTAGCTGTAATTTATATTTTGAACTGATTTGTAGATAATCACATGCTCTGATCCATTAAAAAAAAAATGGACCAGTTGTCAGTTTTTATTGTCGAAAGGTTCATAATGTGACTAGTACAGTTCCATTGAAGGATGCATCGAATAATGACCCACTGTTGCTATAATTTAGTTTGAAACATGATTGAATACTTCGGGGGTACAAAGTGATAACCCACATTCTTATTGTTTTGAGAAAAATTAAATTATGTGTCTTCTACAATCATTAAATTCAGCAGAGTTGAATGTAGGGTTGCCACATGTCCCGTATAATGCGGGATGTCCCGTATTTTACGTAAAAATTACGCGTCCCGTATTATAAGCGGTTGTCCCGTATCATGAATAGTAAACTCACTCCCCTATCCTGGCCGAGCCTTAGATGTCTATAGGCAACAAATAAAATTAAATTAAAATAGTAACGTTCAAGAAAATTTAAATATCTATTATCCGCCCAAAAGTACTTTTGGAGTGAGAACATTCGCAATCAAGACATTTTGTATTGTGCGAGTAGTCGTGTAGAAGTACAAGGCCTAGCCAGATACTTTTATTTTGGATTATTTTAGATTTGTCCCGTATTTCTTGTATTTTCCAGTATATTTTACCGAGTATCCCGTAATTTATTTATCAAAATGTGGCAACCCTAGTTGAATGTCAGAATGTTCCTGCCTTCCATCTATGAACGAAAAAGGAAAGTGTTTCGCTTTGAGCAGACGAGGTACTTCTCTATTCAGAAAAATAACATTATGTGATATGTGAGTTATCATCTTCTACACCCGAGGTATTCATTTAAGTAAACCTATTGTTAGTATGAGAATTATGTTTACTGAAACACGTGAACACCCACTTTTTATCAGCTCCGTGGATTGACAGAAAAAGGTTGTAATAAAAGTGTGAAGCTGGCAACACTGCACAACATATTTGCATACACTAGACAAGACGTAGCCATCTTAGTCTTGGTCCAGTGGAACTACAAGGGAGATGCTTCTACAGTTGATTTATTGTGAAATAGAAAAGCTAAAATCAGGTGTCTCACTTATTTATCATCAACTCCATGGAATTCATAATCATAGTATTTTAATTTGTTTCTCCCATAATTATGAGAATCCAAACACTCAACACTTCAATGTAGAATTCCATTCTGACTGTAAGGGACATGGCAACAAACAAAAGTTCAAAACGTTAACTTCAAGGAAGTTACTCTATATATTTTGCAAATGGAGTAATAAAATATTGATCTCTAAGTACCTTCAATATATACCCACAGTCCCTTCAAGATTCCTAAAGCTTAGAGCTTTTACAATTTAAAATGATTGTTTTTTTTTTATCCTATCGAAAAAATCCCTGTTTCTGGAGAAAGACCCATATATCGATTTGGTGCTTTTTTTTTGTTACTTTCCGAAGTTACAAACTCTGTCGTCCATGTTTTATGAAGTGAGTGCATTATGTGAATATAGTCCGTAAAAGTCCGTTAGAAAGAAGCAGCATGGTGGTGTGTGAACTTTTTCTGGTTCTTGTAACTGTGCGTAGAGATGAGCTTATGGGTTTTGTCTAGAATTTCTTATAATTCAGTCCTTTATACATTCTTAGGGCGACTCCGATGACAACTTAAGGTTAATGTAAAGCAACAATTTCCAACAAAAGATGGCAGCACGATCTCCGTATATGTCTAATGTATTTTTATCGTTGCACGGAGTTTCAATGCTGCCCCTACAAATTCAAGCCTGCAGAGTTCTAACTTTCAGGGAAGAAAGTTCATAATCAATTCAAGAGTTTGATTAATTCCGATTTTTATTTTCGTTTTTCTTCATTGTTGAAATTATTTGATTGTTGTTGTTAATATCAAGACCTATAAGAACGAAGCTCTTTGAACAAGGAAGAAAAGAGAAAACTAAAAATCGGCATTGATTGAACTCTTGAATTGGTTATGAACTTTCCTCCCTGAAAGTTAGAACTCTCTAGACTTGAATTTTTAGGAGCAGCATTGAGATTTCGTGCAACGATAAAAAGTACATTAGATATATACAGAGGTAGTGCTGCCATCTTTTTTTTGGAGATCGTTGCTTTACATTAACCTTAAGAGTTAATGTATAAGAGGGTGGTTCAGGAATATTGTCTAATAAATGGAAAGAGCGGGAAATACTGGGAGAGCATAATAATTTATTTGCTCTATTAAGATCCTAAGCCAAGCTAATCAGATTGGACGAAACGTCTTGCATTGAGTACAGGGAACGGCCTGTGGCTTACTAAAGTGAACCCTCACATACCTTGGAGTCTGGTGAACAGTATGGTGACGAGTCCTTCCGATCAGGGTTCTGCGGGCTGGTTGGTTCGTCACAGCAGCCTTCGATCTTGAGATTTGAAGGGTTTTCTCCGAACTTTTTTGGAGACCAGACTCTGCCGGTCTATACTTTTGGTGACTATTGGATCCACTCTAGTCTCAAGACTTCCAGAGTGACCTCTTCTATAACAATAGCTCTTTCGATGTAGTCTCGTCGACTGCTGGCTCTTTATTGATCCTGGCTGATCTATGACTGGTCTTTTATAGGAATTGCGTGTCACATATGTTCTTCTCTGCATCGTTATTGTCAACCTTACATAATGTCCTATATCCCTGGTATCATCATACGTCACGCGTCGCACCAAGTGGTACAGCGGTTCCCTCTTTGCAGGTGGTAGATATTGGGACAACCTTAAATACAGATACTTATGCTATTTAATTCCCTGTAACTCAGTAACACTAAATTTAATTGCAGATGGACACAACTTGCTTTCTTAGTTTACTAACCAGTTAGTGCAGTGTGATATTGCAGTAAGAACAGCTCCATTCCACCCACCAAATTATTTGTACTGAAAATAATATCGTGATTAACTAATTTTCGTATGCTTCGACTTACGTCATTGATTTTTTTTAAAAATTATTTTTTAAATAGCGATGCATACTAACTACGGAGTACATTCAATGTTTGAGAGTTTAATCTGACACCGTTCTCAGGTACTGAAATAATGAGAGTAAAGCATATAGATTCTCGTTATTACCTATTCCTATTGTTACCATATTTTTTGTTTGTTTGTTAAAAATTAACAGTTAAAAAAAAATCGAAATCTTGGCTGAGCTTTCGTAGTAAGTGACAATGCATGCTTAGTGCTTGTGAAAGTTTTGAACCAGAGGTGACTTCGTTTTAGATATATTCTAGATGGGACACATACGTACCAATACACGTGTTACATATATATACATGTACAGTTCACTGTGCTTTTCTGCCATTTACGGTTTCTTTTCACAAACATATTTTCTTTCCCTTGCTCCAGCACTATTAGCCTAATCCTCTGTACCAAACTCCAAGCGAATTTGTCCTACTTTACCGATTTGGATCTCCATAGTAAAACATTCATTATACCAAGTGTGACATACATTTATAAAACAATTCAATTACACTTTTGAATTGGCGAAATACCGTCAAGGTTTTGGTAACATCGCTTTAATTCAATTACTATATCTTAAGACAGAGTCTATATTAGACTGCGAGTCGTTCGATGTATTCCATACTTAGTAATCGTGGGGAAAATTCAGTCACTGTATTTTAATGTTAACAAATCATTGATGTCTCACAAACAGAAATCACAGCATTTTATTCCGTTGTTTTGCTCTGGGTCATCAGTCCTTCTACATTTCTTTTACCATAGTTGTCATTGTGTGCAATGTTACAGCTTTCTAACATTCAATCTTCTTGTTTTTTTTTCTTTTCAGGGTGGTTATCCTGCGAAGTTGAAGAAAGTGTTAATAGTGACTGCGCCTTTGTGGTTCAAAGCACCGTTCAAAATTCTTCGACTATTCGTTCGAGAGAAATTACGAGATCGTGTTTATACAGTCAGTGTACCTCAGGTAAATAGAGCATTTCGGTTTCTGTTTTCGTTTCGAGTTGATTGTTTGAATTTAGGTGGTCCTTGTCCATCAGTGATGGTGCTGTGGTACTATAGAGTTGGTGCTTGATTAATATACGCTGTTCAAAATTCATGTTGCCGCACGAGCCAATACTCCATAATTACTTAAGGCTACGAAAATCGCTCCACAAACCCACTTTGTTCCCTGACTTCTACAGCGCAGTGGTATAACTGTGGACAAAAGTATTGTCACATGGCTTTAAAAAAATATATTCCGAATTCACGAAGATGTCACTCCCATGTGCGACATCTATTGACGAAAATTAAAATGAGGATTAATAGTTCCCATTGCGTTACAAAAATATCACTCTCAAGTTAACTATACAACTTGGTAGATTTTTGGACTTAGAATTTTTTGTCGACGAACAGTTATAGACGTGCGACAAAACTTTTGTCCATAGCTGTACTAACGTAATGGAAGGTAACCGAAAATACTTCACCCTGTATATTAGTCATAGCATATTAAACAAATTTTTTCTTTTTTAGATTATACGAGGGTTAAGTCATAAGTCATGGCAACTATATTTTTTTCTTTCGAATGGGGGATGTTGGAAACTTTATGGCATGGGCTGTCTAATGGCCTTACCAGATGGTGTATGTGAGTAGAGCTGCATGTCTGAGCACGCCCCGAAGTTCAGTAGGTGAGCGACAGTTGTCCGGAATGGAGGTCACGAAGAGTGAACAACGTGCGTATGTGAAAGTAGCATTTCTCCGCGGCAGGAATGTCACACAAAGTTACGGGAACCACTAGGTGCGCGTGCCCTACCCTATCGAATAGTTCTGTACACAAAGCTGGTGACAGTATGATGATACATAAAGCTAACGGTAATGGAATAAATTCTTTGGATGAGAGGAAAACAGATCTCACACCTAGTCCAATTGACTTCTCATGATACAAATTAATTTGAGATGGAGGCGCAGAGAGTTAAGGTTAAATAAAGCATCGTTAGTTTCTGTATCTGCGCTTGATAAAGAACTATTTCTGTCTAAGTTTTGCATCGCTGTTCATGTTTAACGTTATTTTTTTAAATATTATAATGAAAAACTCACCTTAATAACAAGGTGCGGGGATTTCTTCTTAACGGTTTATTTGATCCAATGGTGGCTAGTCCATTCAAAACGGAACACGTTTCATCTTCATGCCGAATGGTGATGTAATATGCATGTGTGTCCATAGTTCTGTTCGTGAGAATTGTTTATTTGTTGTTAAATAAAATGTATAGATGTGAGATGGCAAATTGTAAACTATTTATGTACATCCAAAATTCTAATTTAACTGCAACACTATACACAGATTAAACTGTCATTGTCCTATTGTCACTGTTGCAAGATGCCATAGATCTTTTGTAAAGAGATGCCAACTCTGATAACAGGATGTCAGGATTGTCTGAACACTTGAAGGAGGAATAACACTACGCCACGTCATCGAAAGTAATTTGTAATTCTACAAGTAATATTGAAAGAATAAGTTTTGAAGCGTGTTCTATAATTTCGAAACCACAACAATCGAACACAGTTAAAGGGATATCTACAGAAGACGTGTCATCCTCACGTTCTTGGCGGCACGTTAAAAATATCCTCATCATCCGGTAATAAATAGTTACTTTAAACTTCATTAAATTATACTCTCTTTGTTTTTTTAACAATTACTTACGGTTACTGGGATCCACTTTTTCAGTACACTAACTCATTCAAGTAAACGCCTAATACTTTTTTCCTAGTCTTCATAATAACTTATCCTTCAGTAGCATTTTACTTTAACATATGACCCCGATTCATTTTACCTTCACATGGCCGTAGTTTCGTGTCATATTTCCTAGATGAGGTTGCCGTTCCACAAACTATGTCTTTTTTCTACAAAAAGTCACTGACATCTTGCAACAGTGTGAGTAGGAAAGTAACAGTTTAATGTGTATATAGCAGTGCTGCCAACTGGTCACTTTTGTGACCTTTAATCACTTTTTTTTTCTTTTAGTCACTTTTTCTTGTTAGAAGTTAATATTTTGAACATCTGAATTATATGCAGAATTCTGAATTTTTAATGTTACAGTGGGTTGTGTCAATAAATGTACAGTTAACCAAGGAGACTCATGATCTTTGAGTTGGTGCAGTGTGTATACAAGAAATACGAGACCTACCTAGAAGTAGAAAGACGAAAGAAGGAAGAAAAGGAAAAACAAAAATAGGAAGAGGAAAAAAGAGCAGCTCAGGAAGAAGAACGCCAAGAGAAGCTTGCAGTGGAGGAGGAGATTTCATCAAGTGAAGAAATACTAAAACAAAGAAGACAGCAGGAACAGGAAAAACTTATTGTAGCTAATGAGCTGACCTCTGAAGCTAATGAAAGACTTAAGGTTGCCTTACAGAAAAAGACTCAAGAAGCAAGACTTGCCCAGGCCATGTTGACAGATGCTATCCAGTCTAGAGTTGATAAAAGAAAAAGTGCTTTAATAACATAATTTTTTAACAAAAAATCAACGAATTAAAAGTGTGAATTACTCAAATGTAATTTTCTATGCAGTTACATGCTTACTATTTTTATCTTACCTTACTTTCAATACATGACTTATGATATAAAATGTTTATTAATAATGGTAGAAAGTTCGTAAACTGTACAGAAGTTATGTAATTATAAGGAAATAGTGGCCAAACCCCATCCAGGATCAGTATTAACTGTATTTTGCAGCTCTTTTTAACTCAGAAATGTCATTATTTTAATTAGTAAGAAGCGTAAAGTCATGAATTTACTATCAATATCCGTGCAGTAAATTAAGATTTTGTAAAATAAGTATGAAGCATGTCGCTCTTGACAAAAAGGTTACAGAAATGTCTGCTTCTTATTTGAAAACAGTTAATTATGATCTTAACCGGCCTTTTTGGTTGGGGATATTTCTTTCTTTAAACCAATAATGTTCTTTCTTTCACTTCTTAAATAAAGTAAGTCACTTTTCTTACTAGATTCAGTTACTTTTATCACCTTTTTCACATCCAGAAACTGTTGGCAGCCTTGGTATATAGTGTTGCTGTTGAATTAGGAATTTGGGTATATATATAATTTACAAATTGCATCTCACGTTTAATATTATGGTTCCATAATGTTTTGTTTAAAAAACGAGACATTTTCTTAGTTTTACTTAAGAAAGTCAGAAAAGGACATGTTCAAAATTAGGAAAAATCATGTTTGCACTTGAAATAAAGTATTGTGATTGACAACGTGTGGCCGACCACCATGTGAAATGCAAGGATATAGAGCAATTTCATGTAATCCTTGGATGAAGAGAATTTCTTTTCTAATATTATTTAAGTTGCTCTTACGTTTCGGCATAATCCGGAAAACGATTAGTTTATACAGCTACCACTAACACTGCAGATTCTACAAACTCTAGCTAATATGTACGTAACGGAATCGGGAGTTGATTAAGTCACATCTTGCCGTAGGGATCTGTATACTAGATGCAGCCTGAAATCCAGGAATTTCGAGCTTGCCAGTCCGCCATCTTTGTTTAGGAGTTTTCTTGTTAAATTATAAAAGTCAATGTGGTTTGAAATACGTTGTATATGAATCACTTCTGAAATTGATGGACACTGAAAAAACGGAACTTTTTGTTAAAAACGTTGGAACACCGGGACATTTTATCAAAAAACGGGACGAATGGGAACCCTAGTGTAACGTACACATTTTGCTTAACCACACATACAAACAGTTCTCATAAACAGAACTTCAGGCACTCACGTTACACCACCATTCGACCTGAAGATAAAACTAGGTCCGTTTCGAAAGGTCTAGCCACCATTGGGTTAAATAAAACCGTTGAGAGGACAGCTCCGCACCTTATTAAGGTGAGTTTTTGATTATAATCGTGTCCTCCGTGCGTTTTATATGGTTTTATATGTTTTTTTATGGTTTTATATGGTTTGTTCTGAAATCCCATCGATATTTTAGATATATATTATTTCACAGATTAAGTAGAGAATAGTGCCCTTTATTTGTTTTTAATATTGTAAGATTTCGGTATTGAATAAGCAGTGAAATAAGAAAGTTTGCTTTTTAGATTCTGTATATGCAGAAAGAGTATATATTGTAATGTGTCGACGAAAAGGATAAAAACAAATTGTGAGTAAGGTGACAAGGAATGAATCTTACAAATCAGAATGACGTGTTATACTGCTTTGACCTCGTGAACATGGAATAATGGTTGAAAAATGCACTGGTTGGTCGCTACAGTGGCTAATAATCGAATTCGTATCCGCGGTTGCCGGCTGATGGCCCAAGCATTAAGTCGCAACCGTCAAAGTCAACTGCTGCGCATGCGCGCCAGCCAAACCAAGTTATTCCTGCTGGTGAATGTCGAAATTATTTTATACTACACGATTTGCTTATAAATTTCTTAAGTAAAATGTCTGCAGGTAATTGAGTACCTTGACTTTCGACATCAATAAACATTTGCTGGTTCAGAGATTGGTTCTATGTGCACAGAGATTGTGTAATGGTAGAGCACTCGGCCAGGAATCAGGGATCCGGGTACAATTCCCGCTGTTCACTGTAGCGACCATTTTTTGTCCGTTTTTGAACCTGTTATCATAGACTGGCTCTTTGTGTATTTCATTGATTTCACATAAACTTCCATAAGTTTTGAGTCATTAATTGAATTAGTTATTCGTCGGGATACGATGCATTCACCTCTAGTTTCTAATTTTATTCTCTCTTTTTTTCTAGCTCACAATCCATATCCCACGAAGCTCCCTCCCATCCAGTTTGGGTGGTAGCCTGAAGGTAGATCATGGTGCGTGGCTTCTCCATTGCTTTAAATCTATGACCAATCGTCATGGAGATCTGTGTGACATCACTTCTCCCCTGGTCGAACCCTCTATCATGGCTTCGTTGCCAAATGGATCCATGGAGAATATGGTGCATAAATGCGAAGAAGCTTTACAGGTAACTTGAATCAGATTCAGTTGTTCCCAGATATGCTCGATGTATCGGCGGCTGTATTTTTATGGGTGGCGCGAGCTTTTCAGAGATTGTAACTGAAATTTGTTGATAAGCTACAACGGATTTCAAATTGAACAAAATGATCGGATTTTAGATTTGGTATTTGTCATTCATGGCAGTTTTAATCCTCTGTCTGAGCTCCAACGATTATATTTGAGTATTATTGGTGGTGGCAGTTCTAAGCTTTCCCGTACCTTCCAGGGTATTACTGAGAAAGGATCTCTCTTGTTCACTCAGAGGTGCATGTATAACGATGACAATAAGCATGCTAAAATGAATACAGAAAAATTGACAGCCGTCGTGAACGGGACTCGAACCCGGATCTCCTAATTGCCGGTTGGATATGCTGCCTATTACACCACCACGGTACTTTGTGTATGGTAAATGTTGAAATGAACACAGGAAAATTGTATATTCACGTACACATAGAATTGGTCGTTCCGAGGTTGTGTAATGAGCACCATACCCAACCCGCTAATGGGATATCCAGATTTCGAATCCCGGTTACGGTGGCTGTCAGTTTTTCTTTGTTTTAACGTTTACCACACACAAGATTGTGAAATAGCAAATAAGAATGTTGTTATCGTTCTGAACTTTGTATGGAACAGAATACGCGGACACTTATGGCGTCAATAGCCAATATTCGGACCTAAAATTTATTGTGGAAATAAATTTCAGTGTAATTCACGTTTAATGAGGACTAGAAAACTATATATTTGGTTTCACCAGCTGAAGTAAATAATACGAAAGATATCAATTACATAGTCCGAAATTGTGTACGCTCAGATTAATAAAAAATGATTGCCGACGAGAAGATTTTGATTGTAAATAATAAGTCCATATTACGACATTACTGACTAATATTCAATGCAGTATTAAAACTAAGTACTCTTGATCAGATTACTGCGTAAATAGCCTCAGGTTTCCCAACTTCTTGTCGATCATTTTCTAAGGATCTGACTGTACAACGTAATCCAGTTGACTATCGGACGATTTAATAATAATAAAGGATTTATTTTTAAAAAATCGGGATCCAAGCTTACACAACTACGCCAGTGGCGCTCCATTTTCCCGTTGCATCGACGCAGTTAAGGTAATGTGGTAAAAAAAATATTGTCCTGGAAACGCAGAAGTATCGTGAAATTTTCGTATAATTGTGCAGCGAGTATGGTTTGATAGGCGAACCGTAATAAAATGCACCATCTGTTTTTCCTTCATGTAGAAAAGTCTTGCTACCAAAGTCACTTCCTTCAGAATGTTACAGAGGTGTTGAGATCAAAATTTTCCATATTCAGCTTCTGTGCAGACTTCCAACGATCCTGCCCACTACACTGAAAGACGATAGTTTCCTCTAGAACAGACCTAATGGAAACCCTGTTTCTTATTCAAGGAGGTGTTTTAATCACAGTGTCAAAGCAGCTGCGTGCTCAACGCAGGCCATGAGAAAACTTAAGAATATAATTTAGAAAACAACTTTTTTGAAGTTGTTTCCCAAGGATCAATCAAAATTTATATACTCAAAGAAAAACAACGAAATTTCGGAAGAGAGATAAGCTTCCTGTTTATTTCTCTAATTTTTCGTTCGTCTCTAGGTAAGATTTAAAAAAAAAATGATTGTCAGCTAGTAACCAGTAAGTCACATATTCCATTTTCGCGACAGTTAACACAGATACGCGAAAGAGGACCAATATGTACCATAAAGCCGGCCTTTCACCAAGCGATGCAACCTGAATGACGTGAAGGTGAACCCTTTGAAATCACCCCATAATTATTTATACTAGCTCTAATGTTCACAGTTCACTTATTCACACGCCTTAGAAAAAAAATGGTATATAACCAGGCCTGAGAGATCTACCTTATTTGATAATGTTTCAGCTAAATTCTCTTGGGAACATACTTTCGTCCTTCTTACATACATATTTGAGGCTGAGAACCTCAACCTTCACAGCAGTTCTCGGGCGATGGTAACCCGGTGACTAAAATTTTGTTCTACTTTGTGTTGGGAACCCACTCAAAATTGAAAGAAAGCATCCAAGCGAAAGAAATTGTTTCTCTAAAGAAGTTTGTTTCACCTTATGTTATAAAGCAGAATTAAAAACCGTAGTCTACATAAGTCTTAGTTTTCTTCCTTTGAAAGTATCTTCACCTAATTCAAATTTTCGTTTCGTTTCGCTGAATCTCAAGTCTCATTTCGTCCATTCGGATTATAAATCAAAAGCATTTATTAGTTGTATATGTTTCTTTTTGTACATTACGTTATGCGTGAGAAACTTATTTCAGGCCGCGTTATACACATAATTGGAAGTACCCCAGCTTTCTCTCTTAAGCCTGAAATAAAATATACTTCTATTGTTCTTGATAACATTATTAAGTTTGAGTATAGTTTCCTCATATTTTGCCACAAATATATTAATTCATTTTTCAGTGATAGTGAATTCTTCGTTTCCCAATATTAGATTTTGGGTTGGGTAATTGGCAACCCTTTTTTCACTGTATAATTTTTTGCATTTGTACTCTGTCTTGCTCGTTGTTTCTTTTATTCATTATCTTGTATTCTTGGTTTGTGTCCCACTGAATACGGAGAGTGTTTTACTAAGTAAATATCCAAGGAATTTTTATGTTTCTACAAGAAGAAGTAAGTACAAGGTGACTTAAAAGAACGGGAAGTTTTGAATCGTATCATGACAATCCTGGGTTGTTGGTAGCACTGAGTGACTTACAGCACGCTGGTCTCATCATCTTGCCATTTAGTAACTATGGAGCAATGGAGTGGTGTTCAGCGTGCCTTTGCAGTCAGAGTAGATAACAAGAATGGCAGCACCGAGTCACCTTAGCTCAGTGGTAGGGCATTTTTGAGGTCGTGGGTTCGATCCCAGCGGCCGACCATCCTGACTGCGGTTTTTCTAGGGTTTTCTCCACAGTCACACCAGGCAAATGCCGGGATGGTACCTTCAACAGAGACTGGTCGACATCTTCCCGAATCCATTCCCCTCCCCTATCCCGGCATGAGCCTTAGATGCCTAAAGGCCATAAATAAAATTCAAGAATGGCAGCGTGGAGGCCGCGCGTAGATAAGTTCGACGTCATTTTAAGTATGGATGGCTTTGCCGTGTTCCATCGGGACATGCAGTTAACACATGAGTCCGCAATTTTGAGGAAATTGTGTTGTGTCATGAATAGGAGTTACAGGCCCCTTACTTTTTTTAAGATGATGATGGACTCACAACTATTCTAACGTCCGTTCGGTATGTTGACATTATCTCCGCAGACAAGGCTGTCATCTGTCCGATGTTATCTTCAAGAAATAACTTAATGGTGTGAAATTCAACAATGCCACACTCCGTACTCTTCACTGGCTTCAATAAAGGTTTTAAGGTTTGTATCCTCTTTCGTTAATCCGTTTTAAAATTTCCCGTTCTTTTGAGTTATTGTATATTGGAATTTATCCGAGCGTGCAAGTTAAGACGGTTAGTGTGTTTCCAAGAGAGCAGCATGCTGCATACATTTGTTGATTCAACAATAGTTGTAACTATAGAAAACAAAATGGGAAATGTGCTGTCTAGGTGACGAATGGAAATTTACTCACCCGTAAGTTTCATTGAAATTTGAGGATCGTTTATTTTTATCTTGACAAGTATCTTCGTTTTGTACTTGTTCGTAATGCAAATCCCTTCTCCCGTGTCGTTACAGAGCAACAGCGTGATGTGCAGCGGAGGCCATAATCATGAACCGCAGCGAGAGAACGCGGACGACGGCTGTGAAAAGGAGGTGGAAGTGACGAAGGATAATGTTCAAATTCGACAGTCATATCAGTCGCCAACTTTAGGGCCAGAAGACGAAGAATTGGACATTTCTGCTAACGATCTGAATAACGGCGATATCTGGCAAGAATCTAGCAGCGTTGGTAAGTAGGATTTTATAGATTAAAATTTATCAGCCAGGATTGTTGTTTTAAAAATTAGTCACAACGAACTCGCGATTAATTACAAGGTTCCCACGGCCCTTGAAAGTACTTGATAATTTTATTTTCCTTTCCAAGGGTATTTAAAATTTCTAATAGGGAGGAACCTGTACTATTTTTCGCCAATTTTATAAGCTAAAATTGACTAGTGTGGGCGATATAGCATCTTGTGTTACATTCGTCCTAATGCGATGAAGCCCATAATTTAATATTAA
Organism: Lepisma saccharinum; assembly: GCA_022664845.1. Taxonomy (NCBI): domain Eukaryota; kingdom Metazoa; phylum Arthropoda; class Insecta; order Zygentoma; family Lepismatidae; genus Lepisma; species Lepisma saccharinum. The sequence goes on from JAGDQP010003064.1 coordinate 62,472, forward strand.
TGGATTTTTTTCTGCTGCTGGTAGTTTTTACATAGAGATAGTATAATTCAATTTACTAAAGTGTTTGTACTCAGATTAAAGTAGACGTATTCGTAATTCCGGAATGAAGATCTGGATTCCGAATCGAAGAAATTCCGAACTCCGGAATTGACTTCGCATTTCTGAATACCCTTAGCTTGAAGATAGTTCAGTTAAACACAGTCTTCCGCACAACGCTAATAAAACTACGATTTATTTATTTTTTAAAAATATTTTTTTCCATATTCTATTTAAAAGAAAGATGATTTTCATCCTTCGTCTGCGAGGTAAAATCCATTTAAATCATCTCTGTCGCATAAGGGTACATGAAGGAACTTTTCTGCATTCTGCAAGTCGCAGCGTACAAGAAAAAATAGAAGTACAAGATTTAACATTAACCAAGTTTTATAACAGTGTACAGCTGTGAACAAGAGTATTATTGCATGTCTTTAAAAAGACTATTTCCCAAATTCGCGATGGTGGTCCGTCCCATGTGGGATATCTACGAACGAAAGTTAAAATCAGGCTTAATAGTTCCCACGGCGTTACAAAACTGTTCCTCTCCAAGGCAAAATGAGGGAACTGTAAACTTGGTAGATTTTTGGACTACGTCATGTGATGGTGTATATGTCTGTAAGTCAACAAATTTATACAATGTTTCAATATATTTATTCTTGAAATAAGAAAAGTCAGTTCTAGACATGCGACAAAACTTTTCTATAGCTGTACCTGTAAGTCAGTTTTTGTTTCTGTGTTTTTTTGTTTTTTTGTTAGACCTGTACCACTTTTCTAAAGGTAAAAAGTGCTATACGCTTATTTTAGGAGTAAACATTTTGTGTTCCCTTAGGTGCCCCATCTCCCGCTCCCCCTCCGTCGTCAGCGAGCAGCGGGTTTTCCGACGATGACAGTCTGCATTGTGAGGATGGACACGGCATGCGAATAGAAGATTTTGTCGAACACGTTCGATGTAAAGGTAGACATGGTTTGTGTCAGGATTATACCGAAATACGTGGTAGATCCCCGGAAGGTACTTTCAATCACGCTCGGTAAGTACACAGGGATTATTTTATCTTTAGATGAGATTGATTTTATACACACAGATTTTTTTCCAGTAGTCGTTTGTGTACCCAATAAACACACACACGCACAAACAGACAGAGAGGAGAGAGAGAGAAAAAAGGAAGTTAGGATGGCGGAGTTAGTGAGTGATCCGAGCCGAAATATAAAATCAGCAAATACAAGGAACACTTCACAATTAAGGGTGGATTACTTAAGGTTAATGTAAAGCAACGATCCCCAACAAAAGATGGCAGCACTATATCCGTGTATGTGTAATGTATTTTTATCGTTGCACGAAATTTCAATGCTGCTCCTACAAATTCAAGCCTAGTGTGTTCTAATTTTCAGGGAAGAAAGTTCATAACAAATTCGAGTTCGATTACTGCCGATTCTGTATTTTTCTTCATTGTTGAAATCGTTTGATTGTTGTTATGAATATTAAAATCTATAAAAATGAAGCTCTTTCAACAATGAACAAAAAGGAAAATTAAAAATTGGCACCGACTGAACTCTTGAAAAGGTTATGAACTTTCTTCCCTGAAAGTTAGAACTCTCTTGGCTTGTATTTGTAGGAACAGCATTGAAATTTCGTGCAACGATAAAAATACATTAGACATACACGGAGAGAATGCTGCCATCTTTTGTTGGAGATCGTTGCTTTACATTAACCTTAAGTAATAACAAAACAAGTGTACCACATAGGTTACTTTTGCTTACAAACATACATAGACACTTTTTATTTCTGTGTAGTCACCATTATTTTCCAAGCACTGTTTTTCCCGTGGAACAAGCCTCTCTGTACCGTGTACAGAAAAGTCTGCCGCGTGGAAGGTCAACCAATCAAGCACTACCATTTTCAGCACTTCATCACTGTCACGCATTTCTTCAAGTGCTAAGTCACTAGGTGCAAGGTCGGGACTATAAGGGTGATAAAAAAGATCCCATAGCGAATCTGAATTGTCTGGACAGTGTGTGGTCATGAAAGAAGAACAGTTCCTGATGCCAGCGTTCACGTAATGGGTTATGAGTGGACCATATAAGTTTTAAAAGTTTTTCATAGTTCACCTGCGATGTGAGTTCGTGTTTTTTTTTTTAAAATGTATGACTGACCGTTCTTTACAACTGGCTTATTCTCACACTCATCATAACACTATAACGCAAAAGTAAACAGCAACAGAGCAGTGAAAGTGACCGCTGTGTGGCGAATGAACCAGTTGATACTAGTGTACAAGCGCGATCCGATCGCAGGCAGTTATAACCATTCTTCCCTTTCTTTGAAAATGAGGCTCGTAAATGAATGTATTTTCTGTCCATTTTAAGGATACATTTGTTACACAGGGTTCCTATGGTCATGTAAAGTCCTTGAAAGTCATGGAGAAATGACGTACCCTCTTCCAGGGGAAATTTCATTCACAGTGGGAAGGACTAGTGAAAAAAGAAATGCTGCAAATATCCATGAATAGTCACTAGGTGCAAGGTCAGGACTATAAGGGTGATAAAAAAAATCCATAGCGAATCTGAATTGTCTGGACAGTGTGTGGTCATAAAAAATAACAGTTCCTGATGCCAGCGCTCCACGTCACCGGACCTTCTGTAAACTGGAAGCTATATCGTGCGATTGAAAGTGAATGAAAAAATTACTATTCTTGTGAATTCATTAATATATAGGAAGTTACGGACTACACATTATCAACAATGCATTGAAACGTGGGGCAGATGAAAGTGGACAAGTTCTTGGTGGCAGTCTACACATTATTTAAAGACATTCCATCGCGCAGAGAAGACTATGCGAGGATAACAGACAGAAATTTTCCCACTGAAATTTTATCAACATATGTGGCTGGAAAACTATCCTGTGAGTGAACGTGCAATAGAAATTTTTGAGCACATCCAGAAATATGTGCGAGCTGTGGAGAAGGGGTGATGCTCCAAATCCTAAGACGAAGTCATTTGAAACTGTGAAATCGTGGTGTAAAGACCCACTGCCAAAAGCAAAGTTGGCATCTTTCAAGTCTGTTGCTTCTGAAGTTACTCCTTCCCTCACTTCGTTTCAAACAGATAAACCAATGCTTCCATTCCTTGGCAGTGACTTGTTCAGAATGGTGAAGGACATCATATGGGAAGGTTTTTGAAGACAGAAGCAATGGAAACATTAAAAATAAATCCATGTGATCTCTCCATTGTTAATGCAAGTGATTCAAGTATTTTCTACAGCTTTTCTGCAGACAATGAACTGAAGCAGCTGAGTGCAAAACAACAAGTCAATAGAAAAACATGAGCTGGAATTTCGTATGGCTTGTAGCAAGTTTTTAAGTGTTATGTGCAAAACACTGCTATTGAAGTGCTCTTTGCAGTACGCTGTAGTTAATCAAATGTCCTGTTTTGAACCTGCAAAAGACGTTGAGTGAAAAAGAAGTATGTAAAGAGAACTTCTTATCCTTGTTAAGATATTTGGCCCAGAAGAATGATGTGCGAGAAATCTTTTGAGACAGTACAGCAACTTTCTGAATGAAGCAGTGCAAGAAGATTTTCGTTCTTTGACAAACGAATTGGTACACTTGATGAACTCTTTTTTTCAACACTGTGGATCACAACTCCCTGTTACGGAGACTAGTGCTTCAACTATTACTCCTGCTTTCTCATGACGACGGTTGAACGGGGCTTCTCTGTAAACAGACATGTTGAAACGGAGAACAGAAGTGAAGTCATATGTTGTACTGAGAATGATTTGTGATTATGTGAGGTGGGTTGAAGATATCAAAGGAACTAATGTTATCGGTTCAAGTGCAAGACACAGGTATCACCGGTATTTAGAGGTACAACGACAGAAAAGGAAAACTGTAGAAGAAACACTAAAGTCAGCAGAGGAAGCAGTGCGTGAGATTAAGAAGAAAAAGATTATCAAGAACTTACCAAGACTGCAAATGAACTGGCGGTGCAAACAGAAGAAATTGGAGAACTCACTGTGTTATAAAAATCAAAGGCCTTAAGGAAGGCTACGAAAGACAAAATAGTGAAAATTAAAAACTTTGACGATGACCTGAAGAAAATATCTTGTTTGAAATCAAATTAGAACGAATAATTCTTCTAATTAATTAGGATAGCAGCCTAATAAGTTACGTATGGTAAGAATATTTTTGTTATTTCCTTGTTTTATTTTCTCATGTTTGACCACTGTTTATTTTGGAAAGTGGATTTGTCATCCTTGAAAAGTCATGGAAAAGTTTTGGAATTTTGTTTACTGCAAAGCGTAGGAACCATGGTTACAGTCTATCACATAAATAATGCATGAATGTATGCATAAATAAATAGATGAATATCGTACGTAACAAACGTCAATAAATTTGAAAAGTCCGCTTGATACATGGAACAATCGACTAAAAAAATGAATGAGTAAATGAACACACACATACTTTACATTACGTAACAATCTAAAGATAAGTCTGTTTTGCAGCCCCGTCGAAAGAAAATGCTATTTTCGTTGTTTCAACACGCAATAACCTATCGACTATAGACTCCAATAATGCTGCTTATTTAACATGTTCAAATTCATCTACCTATGGGTCCTGAACAAGTGTAATTGTAACTTCATAGTGTGTTCTGACAAATTAAGAGCTGGTCTACAATTATATAACTTGAGCTTAGCACTGCTAGTGTTAATAAATAGTTTTCAGCAAACACTATGCTGTTCTGTTGTTTTTCCTTGTGTATGTATTTAATTTTCATTCATTTATTTGTGTTCATTAGAAATTATGATGTAGAGCAAACACGAAACGCTCAGTTTCCGAGAAAGAAATTGACTTTGAGAGTCAAAAAGTTGAAATTATCGTTTGAAAATTGCAGCGAAAGAAAGGTACGTACATGCCAGAATTCAAAGACAGGCGTACATGAACTTCATAAACAAAAGAAATGCGGTAACGTTTCGCCGAAGGCGTATTCACGTAATAGGAGAGGAAATTGACACAAGGACTGGTGCTAAGAAGCGGTCATGTGGACACCCAAAAATTGGGTTTTGGAATTCGTCGTTCCTTCAGTTACATATTTAAAAGGCGATGGCACAGGGCCAAATTTAAACTTTCTGTAATATTATTGTAATTTTGCGAAAAGACATGTAAGTTCTGTATAAATAATAAGACGGTTCCTCCCCACCCCTTCTCGTAAAGACAAGCCTCAAACTCCGAAATCAATTTCACAGGATTCAAAGACATGTCCTCCCATTTCTTTCTCCCTCTCAGCATGGCTTTATACCGAATGCCTCCTGTAAAACCAACTTAGCTGTCCTACTGTCTCAAGCCACATATACCATAGGAAATAGACAAGAACTTGACGTCATATACCTAGACTTCTCCAAAGCATTTGAAACTGTCAATCACAAACTTCTTATACACATGCTTAACTCCAGATTTAATTTACACGGACCCCTCCTTCAGCTTCGTACATAATATTTGTCTGGCAGAGAACAACGTGTTGTCCTCCCTGGTGGCACCTCCAAGTGGCTCCCAATGATTTCAGGTGTCCCTCAAGGAAGCTCTTTAGGGCCAGTTTTATTTTTCCTCTACATTGATGATTTATGTGAAAAGATAGATAATTCTTGTTCTGTACTTCTCTACGCTGGTGAGTGCAAAATTTTCAAGACAATTAAATCTACAGAAGACACACTCTCCCTTCAAGCCGCTATAGATTCTCTGGAAATGTGGTGCAGTAATTGGTTACTGAAAGTGAATCCGTGCAAAACTGCTGCAATGCGTTTCTCACTGAAAACCCATACCACAAAATGTACGTACACATACCATGGGTAGACCATTACAAAGACCTGGGTATCATATTTGATGAAAAACTCAATTTTACTCCTCACATTGAATTCGTAACTTCTAAAGCACTCAAACTTGGACTTCTCTACAGGTTTACCGATATTAAAGATTTCAGAGCTCTTCGGTCATATTTTCTCACTTGTGTACTCCCTACTATCTGGTCTATGCATTGTGAAACTAAGTTATGTAAATTGTACAAAGTACGAAATTTCTTTATTCGTATTGTGCAACACAGGATACCTAACCTCCAACATAGTTTTAACGCAGACATTTTGAATTCTCTTGACTTGAAAAACATAGACACGCGATGAAAACTAAATGACTTAAAATTTCTTTATAAAATATTGTAGGGAACTCAGGACCAACGTTCTTCCGCTTTTTAACCCAAGAGTACCCAGACAAAATGCCCGTTCCCAACACCATTTCTACCTCTCAAAACCTAGATTGTGCTTGGTCCAACGATCTCTCGTATACAGATTGTCTGCTGTATCCATGCTAACTTTTAATAAATAAATAAATTTCAGTCTGCTTTTTCATTCTTCTGCCACCTCTGCTTATCTTGTATATAGCTCTTCAGGAAAATTAAAAAGCAAATTTGACTGCATTTAAAACGCAGTTTTTCCTACTTATGACATTAATTTTTATTATTACTTCTCTCTCTCTCTCTCTCTCTCTCTATCTCCTTTTCTTTCACTCCTCTTTTCCATCTTCCTCTATTCTTCAATCTTTTACCTCTGCTCCTTGATAACGACGGCACACTGTCGGAATTTTACTTAAGACTTTGTGAACACGTCTAAGATAGCGAAAGCTCACCTACTTTTTCTCCTTTTCTTAATATCCTCTTTTCCACCTTCCCCTACAGCTCATTCTTTTATCTTTGCTACTTGATGATGACTGCATCCTTTCGAAATATTAATTAGAACTGTGAATTACACTGTGAACACGTCTAAGGCAGCGAAAGCTGACCTATATACAAAGTTGTGTGGTGTAATGCACTGAATCTACGGTGATATAAGAACAGTAATGTGCTGAAGAAAGAATGGACTATGTTTCGTACTGTAACTACAATTGGCTCTATCATTTTTACAATGTTATCGAGCGAGTGGATAGCTAAGGGCTTAAAAGCCTGCGGTGATAACAGAACAGAGGAGCTTCGTAGATAGTATAGTTTGTGTATAATCTTGACGTAAATACTGATACATTTTTAACTTCCTGAAAATCAGTTTTCTCAAACTTTATTCACTAGAAACTGTGTGTGTGTGTTCATTTGTACTATTACGTGGTACGCTCCTCATGCGTTAATTTAACCGACCCGGTAGCCGTGTGGGCTAGGGCGCTAACCCAGCGACTCGAAGGTCCCGAGTTCGAATCCGGCCGGGGCATGAATGTTCGTGATTGTGGATTTTAACTAGAACGTGACGGGCCGAAGTAAAAAAGTTACTAGAATGGCCCATACAAAATAAAGTTTACCAAAGTTTTTTTTTTTTATCATGCGTTAATTTGTTTTCACCCTGTATGTCGTGTACTGTGTTCTATATATTAAAGGTGTTCGTAATTACTATAAGTGAAACTGAATTAAAAGAGAAACTTGAAACTGATTCTTGATTAACCCTAGATTACAAAGGCGTCGTCTGACAAACTACACGACTAGTGCTGAAATCCCCCACCCCTCTTCCACTAGGTCCACACCTTTCATACTCCGTGTACCTTCAGTGCGTGGATAGGCAATGAAGGTGAAGGGTCGTTGCCTTCCTACTCGCTTTCTTTCTGCGTCATTTTTAATTCACGTCGTCTAGTAGACTACGGCTTTGTGTTTGCGGTACTTCCAACGTTGCTTACGAAATACAGTGGACAAATTTGAATACAAAGGCGTCGTCTGATAGACTACACGACTAGTGCTGAAGCCATGTGTGGGTACCATCAAGCCAGTATATCTGCTGTGAGTGCCGAGTCAACTAGATATGTGATTCAAAACTCTGTAAAGGTTGCTTTAAAGCTTATGACATATGTTAAATTTTAAAAAATGTGTTGTTTTTTTTCATTCTTTTCTAAAGTAGTCTGTAAGACTACGCCTTTGTAATAACGTTTGGTACAGACCGCCTTTGTAATCTAGGGTTAAATAGTGCTTGTTATATATAAGTTGAATGAGACCTAATAAACAAAAGGTCGTAGAATTGTACAACAATTACCGATTCAATTGTCCTACAATAGAAAAAGCTACAATAAGTAAAATTTGGTACATATACAACAATTATTTTAGCGTGATGGTGCCGCAGCGATCACTGAGAACATTGTTTAATTCTGTAGGATCAATTTCCATTTGTGTGCAGCGCGAAAGTTGTTTGTAAATGGTGTGATCTGTACTTGTAGAAATATAAGTTTAAAATTATTAAGTCAGTAACTGACTAAATGAAAAGTATGGACAATTACTTTTTTTTTTTTATGTACCGTAAGGACACAGAACTAGCCTTTAAAATACGGACTGTCCGTACAAAATACGTACGTATGGTATCCCTAATTATGTATACTTTTAATATTTTTCAGGATCAGACCAAATTTACCAAAGAATAGGTACACAGATGTACTTTGCTATGACCACACACGGGTTTTGTTATCACAAATCGATGGAGATGTTTCTAGCGATTATATAAACGCAAATTTTGTGGATGGCTACAAGCAGAAAAATGCATTTATTTCTACTCAAGGTAAGTTTTTTTTTCCGCCCCAACTACAGTTGAGTGAATAACCGAAGAAATCAATATTACTGGTACATCCTTTTACGTTTGTTAAACTCTTTCCGTGAAATTTCCGACTGAATAATGAAGAAGGAAAGCATTCTCC
>JAGDQP010003064.1:71210-97553 GCA_022664845.1 Lepisma saccharinum
GTTGGGAGGACAATATTAGAAGGAATATTTGAGAGATAGGTCTAGAATTTTTCGAATTTATTTATGGCCTTTAGGCATCTATGGCTCAGGCCGGGTAGGGTGGGGGAGAGGGTGTTAGAAGGTGCCATCTAATTAGGCCAGGGCGGTATTTGCCTGGTGTGACAGGAAAATCCGTGAAAAAATAAAAACAGGCAAGATGGAAGGCCGCTGGGATCATTCCCAGGACCTTCCGATTGATAAGCCAACACGACCAACTGAGCTACGGCCGCTTGGTTGGAGAGGTAGGTGTTCGTGATGAAATCTGGAGTTTGTCCAGGATTGAACCCCATGGCGAACGTTTGTTACTGAGGCAATGAATTTGCAAGTTTCGTAAGCCATTGAGTGAGTTTGTACGAGAAGCATTTTATAATTAACGCCTTGTAGATAACATGTAAGGGCGGTTTGCTAGTGAATCTATCTTATGGAGCACTTCTTAACTGTTCCCGTGTAAACATCGTTGAACATCTTACCTACATTGGTAGGTATGCATGATCACTTTTGGACGTCTGCAGGTGTTGTGGACTCCGCAATATTTGCAGCTAGAGCTTCCCGTCTGTAATTCGAAGTTACCGATATCAGACACAGCGGAGCGCAGTATTTCTGCAAGGATTTTCAGTCTCGAGGGAGTAAAAAGCCAAACTTAAAGAGCGTGAGTAGAGTTCTGTGTGATTCCTTTCAATTTTTATCAGTAAAAAATATTAATGTATTCGAGAATAGGTGTGATAACCCAGTTGGGAGGGACTGGCAGAGCGTCATGTCTATATATTAATATGTTGGAACATTGTTACAGACACAACAGAAAATTAGTGACAAACTCGCAGTTGAAGCACATTATACAGAGAGAACCGTTCCGTGTGATTCTCATTTCTCTGCGATATAACAAGCTGTCAAATTTAACCATTCTTAAAATATTCTAAAAGAATTTGTTTAGCAGACTGCATCCAATTATCTACAATACATAGATTTTCTGGACATTCGCTCGTGCAAGATATCCTATGTAAGACACACGCCATCTGCTCTGCTGGTGGTGAGGTTGTCGTTTCCTGGATACCCAGTCATGTTGGTATCCATGGTAATGAATTGGCAGACAAAGCTGCTCGTGAGGCCTCTGTAGGAGCTAACAGTGATATCCAACATGTCCCATTTCAGGACATGTTGATATATTATAGACAGGTTACACGGAATGAATGGCAGTGACGATGGGATGACGTTGTTGTTAGTAAATTGAAAGAAATTAAGGTAACTGTTGCTCCTTGGAAATCATGTCGAGATAGTAGGCGTGAGGAAGTACTTCTATGTCGTCTACGTATAGGGCACAGTCGCTTGACTCATGTGGATATCTGTTGCGACGTTTGGACCCTCCGCATTGTAGTGAATGCAATGGAATTTTAAGTATTCGTCACGTCCTTTTAGATTGTCCAGGATATAATCATCTCAGACAACGTTATAACATCCCCAATGACATGGCGTCATTGTTAGGGGATGAATCAGATACGTTGCGAAGAGTTCTTATGTATGTTCAAGAGACAGGTTTATCTTTATCTATTTGAGATGATTGTGTTCTTTAGCTGTTAAGTTTTATGTCGTATTATTATTTTATTTTTGTGAAGGCTCATTTACTGCCTTCACGTTTTTAACTTATGCTAAGAACTCTATACATCTTTAGTTTTTACCACTGTTTTATGTTTCTGAAGACACTTAACATCTTCAGCTTTTATATTATTTTATCATTTTAGTTAATTAACAGCCATGCTTAGACGTGACAAAGATACGGGGCTTTCCCCGTATCGGGAAGGGCGTAAGCCATAGTGCTGTTACCTCTTTAGATTTTCTGGGTATATTTAAGAAAAATCACTGTAAGGTGGTTTTACTATCAAAGTTGCTTTGTATTTACAGTTTCATGTTCTTCAACAAAGGACAGTGTGAATATTTTCACGAAGTACGTGTTGAAGCTCAGTACCCTATGAAAGCTAAGCCAACACGGTGCTCTGAACCAGCGATTAGAAGTAATTACAATAATCATAGCTACGAAGTCAGAGTAGACATAGTTTATAAATCTCTCTTATATGTTATCCCTGATTTTAAGCAAAACATTTTTCGGTCATACTCTTGCACTAAACTTTTGTGAGATGCTATCTTATGAGCATAAATGTACTAATGTACTATGAGCAAAACGTTACATGTGCACTTGGCATGTGCAGAGGTGTAAATTATAAAATAACCAACAGAAATGAATTGATTGTAGCGTAACATATTGTAGATGAGTTGCGACATCATTTTCGTTACTAACAAAGCAACACTTATCATAAAAAATACAATGTCTTTCGATAATGAAAGAAATTAAATCAAGATGTGAGCGAGTTACGCTGTTGCAGGCTGCCAGGCATAATCGCGTTCCTACTGAACGAGGCTTTTGTGCATACCGAAAATGGCGTCCGCAAAACCATGGGTAAAAATCATCATCTTGATCGTCCTCAACGTTGCGGAATCGGTAACTACCGAGATTTCTGTGCATGCCAAGGATGTTCTAATAGAGGATATGCTTATAACTATTTCATGCCCAGCGAAAAGAGTGAAGCCAAGAAACAACTGAGCATTGACCAAGGCGGCGCACCTGATTGGCTAGCAGACAACTACAGCGCCATCTTTATTAGCCGAGAACAATGTTGATTGGAGTAAGTGGACTAACTGGGCGGAACTAAGCAGTGACGTTTGACTTCATGTTCTTGGCGATTTAGAACATCCTTGGTGCATACCGCCTATGGTCTACATTTTAATGCAAGCAATATTATTTATTCCGTACAAGGGTAACGTATTTACACTCATGGTTTACAGAAATGACGCACTTGCAATCAAATTTAGCACACTTTTTATTATAATTGGTACATACGTTATTGATATCATGGGTGTTTAGCGAATTATCAAATTTTTGCTTGTGTGGTGTTTCTGCCTATACTTGACGCAAAGTTATTTGCAAACTGCAACATTGTATTTTATGTAATATGTTATTGTGCAGTTGTTGGTAAAAATAGTATTAAACCGGTTCTAGGAGACAACTTCCTGGGCTCTTACATATAATCGTTAAGAACGAGCTCACTTTGATCCGTATATCCGGAAGTTACCCAAAATGACCCTTACATGCTGTTTGCTGGTCAACTTACAAAAGGTACGCACTGCCCAGCCCAGTACTTAACGAGACGTATATTTATTATTGGAAAATGTTCATATTCTAGCAGAGGTCTTGGGTCAGTAGTAGAGCGTTGACTTCACAGCATATTTTCATTTCTTTCGTTGCAGGCCCTTTACCAAAGACTTTCGGCGACTTCTGGCGCATGGTGTGGGAACAACAGGTGATGGTGTTGGTGATGACTACGCGGGTGGTGGAAAGAGGGAGGACGAAGTGCGGTCAGTATTGGCCAGCGGATGAGGCTGGGGTGGCACAGCACGGCGGGTTCCAAATTACTACGGTTGCTGTTGATCAGCATCCTGACTACACTATTTCTTCTCTACAACTCACGAATTTAAAGGTAAGGAATTTACAAGTTGCTTTTCATGATTTCTAAGTTTTTTTTTTTTCTCGAATTATGTAATGCTCAACTGCTGTATGTGTGACGTCGATTTAATAAGTGAAATTTACTTTTTCGAATGAGATGTGTATTTTAAAAGGAATATTAAATCCTGGTTCTGTGTTACTATTAATTTACAGCTTATTGGACTTAGAAAGTATCCATCGTTCATTTTCTGTGAATCTGAGTGTATATTTCACACTGTACGTTGACAAACTACAGTATGCGGCAAAACAAACAGTACTGAAATGTGTTCATGTCTGACGCGCATACGCGTTGTGAGAACCTCTCGTGACGCCTTCTGTAGTGTTTAGTTGTGTTGAGAGTAGCGTAGAGTGCAGTTGGCGTGGCGATCATTGTTCTCAGAACAGAGGAGAAGGTGTTTATCACGGAGCATTATTTCCGGTCATACGGAGTGGGGCGTCAGAATGGCATTCCTGTACCCTTCTCACGGCCCCCAATGCCTGCATATGGGGCATGCTGAAAGAATCCGTTTTCCGATCTAATGACCAGCCTAGAAGTGTTCCCGAAGTACAGGAGAAGATTTCTTTTTGCTGTAGCAGCCTGTGTTCATCAACATGTTCAACAATCTGCAGGATCGTTCTGAACTCTGCGTGAGACGAGAGGGTGGACACTTTGAACACTTGCTGTACCGATGCCTTAGATATGTATAACACTAGTCACGTCACATCTTCTATTGATAAATCTTGATTTCGTAGCATGGTTGTAATATTGATTTCAGTACTGTTTGTCTTGCCACATACTGTACAACGGACATTCAAGTTTGGTCAAGAATTATCTACAAGGTAACCACATAAGTTATTGCCGTTTTTGATAGAAACAGCAAGGTATACAGAAAATTTCATTTACCGTTAATCCTCCAAGTAATCTACATCTGCTTTCAGCAACGTTCCTGCAGCTGCGCAATACCATGGCGGTAAAAGTAAAGCATTTTGGGCGCAAGAAGGCCGTGAGTGCCTGTCGTAGGTCTTCCTCATTGGCGAATGATTTCCCACGAAGTTGGTTGCCCAGGGAATGAAAGAGGAGATAATCTGTTGGCGCAAGGTCCGGGGAGTACGGCGAATGGCACAGTGTCTTCCAGCCAAGTCGCTGTATGGTATCTCTGACCACCTGCGAAACATGTGACCTGGCATTGTTGGCAAGGAACGGTACAACCTTGCGGTTCACCTCCTTCTGTTGCACACGTTCCAACTGCTGTGATGGCTTGGCCCGATGGTAGCAGCTCGTAGTGTACCACTTTCCTGTGCGGTGCAGATGAACTTATGTTTCATCAGAAACCTGAAAGTGTTCGACAAGCTCACCACACATTTGGCTCTTGTCCTGCTCTATTGCCGCCTTCAGGGCCTCTGGGCTCCCACTGCGAGGTTCATCACACAGGGAGAAATCTCACGTCCCTGAGTATCTGGAACCAATGCCTGGCGGTGCCTTTATTCACAACATTATCCCCAAAGGCTTAACGTATTACGCGGCTTGAGGACAAGTCCACATTAAGGTCATAAAGGAGGCAGCCCCGAACAAGCTGCTTCGACACCTCCATTTGTGTTCGGCAATACTCGAGCTATATGACTGCTGTGCGTGTGCAAAGCTACCCCGATCGCTTTTCCAGCGCCTGAGGCACTTTCCGTATCAGTGATTACGTCTTCCCATGCGGCGTCAAAAACGGCAAGAACTATTTTGAACTCACTCACTCATTCTGTCTTATGGAACTCGCAAGTTCATCACCGCAGTAAGAGACGTTCATCATTGGATTCTATCCTGGGCAACATCAAGCCAGTTTTCATCACGAACACGTACTTCTCGAAGATCTCTTCTAATATTGTCCTCCCAACGACGTCTCGGTCTTCCCAATGGTCCCCTTCCATCCGGCCTTCCAATGGAGGAGACTGCATAATGAAGAACTCCACGGACTGTACGATTCACCTTGTATAAAGCATCGAATAATGATAATCGTATAGTAAGAACACTGTGAAGATTCCTCGTGAGTCTCCCGGGGTCACTCTTTGTTGTTTAGACGCATGCACATTAGTTACAATGAACAGGGTAGTTTATCTGTAGCTGTTGAGCAACGATGTGTCACCAAATTTGCTGTGAAGAGAAGGTGAAACTGGCTGAGATTTTGAGAAGGCGGCAAACTTGGTATGGGTAACAAACGATGACCCGAGCATGAGTGTACCAGTTTACAGAGAATTTGCTTGAGTGTACCTTCTCTTCTGGGACGTGATAGGTGTCATCTATGTGGACTTCCTGAAGAAAGGAGAAACAATAATAATCTCCGCACTACAAACTATTCGGAAGAGTAGACCAGAAAAATTCAGATAAATCATTGTCTTATATGACAACCCCATACGTCCAATCGTAACAGAAGCATCTCTTGCCAAGATTCGCTAGGTTTTCTTGCGTAGTCCCGACTTGGTTCGAAGCATCCATCATCTGTTTGGGTTCCTTAAGGAGCATCTAGGAGAGTTGAAATTCATCACAGACAAATAGATCCAGAAACTTGTCCTGGAATGGCTACGGCTTCATCGTGTTTCTACGTGAGCAAACGCCAAAGAGATCACGGCACTCCCACGGCGATAGCAGAGGTAGCTCGACGCTCAAGAAACAAACCCTAAATGTACTACGATAGGGTTTCTTTCGCAGGGAAACCTCTCCGCAATCCCTCAATCATAAACATTACTGAAATAAATGTATCGGGTACTTTTTTGATTGCGATTTGTTAAGCCTACTCTGCTTACGTCCTTGTGTGTCTATAGATGACGTCATTTGTGACGATGCCGATGCCACTGAGCGGCCATAGCTCGGATTTGATGTAAATAATCGTATCCCGAAGTTTGCGCCGTTATTTCAGGGACACACTATATACTTGTGTATTTTTTAACGGTGTAAACCTTTAGTTAACGAAAGTTTGTATATTTAATTATTTTCATAGTAACAATACGTACCTTGAAAATATCAGTTGTTGTCCTCTCTTTAACGGTAACAGTTCGCAGAGCACTTTCCTACATTCTCCGGAAGGCTTCTTGAGGCGAACAAATGCAATGTGTTAAAATTACTTTTTCGACTCAGCGGAAACGTAAGTAAAGGAATGTAATTTATTGGTGTGTAATTGAACTGATATTTGTGTCTTTTAAAGCACCGTTTTTGTTTTCTTTTCTGCTTGCAGACAGAAGAAGTGAGAGAAGTGAGTCATTTTCAGTTTACGTCGTGGCCAGATTACGGGGTTCCGCATAGCGCGTTGGCAATGCTGGATTTCTTGGATCGTGTTCGCAATCAGCAAAGCAAGATGGTCGCCAGTCTAGGTGACATGTGGGCTGGCCATCCCCGGGGACCACCAATCGTTGTACATTGTAGCGCCGGTATTGGGAGAACAGGTAATTGCTATTATTGTTTCTGTCGCATATACCAGTTCTTATATTATTTGTTTTTTTTTCTCCCTTATTTACCATAAATGACATTTTCCATCCGTTTTGGAGAAAAAGCATTGATTCAAACTAGATAAACAGTCAGTTAGAGATCACCTCTGAAGGCAGACATTTTTGGAGGATAGACGGCCAGGGCCTGTTTTTGTAGGTACCATCCCAGTCTTTGCCTGGGCAATAAATATTCGAAACTGCAGTTCGTGGAAACTAACATACTTGTTACGCCATAATATTTATCGTGTGTATTTCAAATTAGAATACTGCTTAGATATCTGGAGATCTTGACAGTATCTTAAGACTACAGTTTCTCTTTTAATTCGCATACTTTTTATTATAGGCCCAAGCTACCGCCATGCCATTCGCCTGATATGACTGAGAACGGGGTAAAATGAAATAAATATGGCTAGTGTATTTAGGTTTTGAACTTGCCTCCTTGGATTAAGTGCCGATTTGTGTCAGCGATCTGTGCCGCTACACCACAAGGTCTACATAGCTAATGTCTATTGGTAACCTTCGTGGCACTGACCATTACAATTTTGCGACAACAATGTAACGTCAAGAGGGCGTGACAATTTTCTTCGTAAATGGCATAAACTAACATTGTAAAAGGATGAATATATTTTTAAGCGTGTTTGTTCCGCAAAGATTTCTATAACGTTCAGTTCTTCACAGCCGAATCTTCAACCACACCGCACATTCACACTACACTTCATACTTCTTTCAAATTGCACATCACTGTTTACTTTGCCAATCCAGTTACCTCGGTACTCCGCTTACCATCCATATCCATAGGATTGGTGGTCAACGCCCATGGATACCCATTTTATGCAGTTCCCGCCTCATTGTTTTGGATGACACTGGGGTGTTTAGGTGCAGATTAATTTCTGTAGTCACTTTCCGGCCGTTGTTTTCTTCTGCGACGTTAAAGTCCGCTTCAAGGCTTGGCGGTCCCTATCCTGCAGCTTTGTCTTTTGACCACTATTGTGCTTCGCCGACTCTTTTAGTGCACTGTGTATGCGGTGATGACTTTCGAGACCGTACCTTGTGTTACATCGCATAACGTCACTGTTTTGATCACAGATGCTCCAGCTAGACGGGGACCAACAATGAGACCTCTTTGAAACTCCGTCAAGGCAGACAAACTGGTCACTCACCACGCCTGCGCAACGTCCACAACCACACTGCCTCACTCTGCTATTAGTGCACAGTCCATTCTACCGGCAACAAAAAAGAGACGGTTGATTTGCGCAGTGCTGTGTTACCAAGCACAGTTACTATATGTCCCACTATTGACAAGTGATTCTATTATTTTGTCCAGTACCTGTATATGTGTAAGTGTATACAGCACAAACCCCCTACACGTCTGAGTTATGACTTCCATTGGCGAGTATTCTTCTTGGACTGGGAAAGGGAAGATAGCATGCCATCATGCGCCTGGTAAAGCTAAGGAAAATTCTGGTACACCCGGTAATATAACATTTCTTAATTCTTATCTAATATCCATTGTAGAAAAAAAGACAAAATTAATGTTACCCTACGCTCACTAAATACGTAATGAACACTCGACCTTTCAAATATACTAATTTTTTATAAATAGATATTCAGGACATGAAATCCTTTTCATTTCCAAAGTGCTGAAATTGGTAGTAGTACTTGTGCTACACAGCGGTATAGATATTTGATTGACAGTATCAAGAGTACTATATTGTAGAACACGTTTAGTTTCTCGTTCCAGTTCAGTGCTGTACAAGTGTGCATTATTATGTTTCGTGCGTGTATATGTAACTTGAAACAAGTGAATTCAAATTCTTACCTCTTTAACGGCAGTTCCTTTCTACCCCACTGGTAGAACAAGTGAAGCTATTAACCGAGCCGCCGTAGCTCAGTGGTAGAGCGTTGGCGTAGCATTCAGGAGGTCGTGGGTTCGATCCCAGCGGCCAACCATCCTAACTGAGGTTTTTCCAGGGCTTTTCCTCAGTCACATCAGGCAAATGCCGGGATGACATCTTCAACACAGGCCTTGGCCGACACCTTTACGAATCCTTCCTCTCCCTTATCCCGGCCTGAGCCTTAGATGCCTAAAGACCATAAATAAAAATCCCATTCAAGTGAAGCTATTGGAAACAAGGTTCGTGAATGGCCAATTGTTTACCGCGGGGGAAGGGGGGATGGTAAAACTCGACCTAGGGTAGATTTTAGACTGATCGATTCATAAACCTCAAATGACCACTTAAGAGAACGTGAGAAATGTAACACACACACACACACACAAATCCGTCTATGGAAGACAGAGAGGAAATTTAGCCACCAAACCTGAAGGAACAAGGTTTTGCGTTTCTAGCAGAGCCATCTGTTGGTTGGTTGCAAATGAAGAGAGCAAACTGTACCTCCAACTCTTAATTTCAATGTTTTTCATACAAGTAATATTCATAAATGATGTGCTGTCTCTTTTTAGCTTGGTAATTCTTTTTTTATTAAATGTGTTTTTCTTTTTTCATTAAATATGTGCATGATTTTATGTTCTCAAACTAACGCAACGGTTTACTTGCAGGGACATTTTGTACATTGGACATCTGCATAAGTCGTCTCGAAGACGTGGGCACAATAGATGTTCGTGGAACAGTGGAAAAAATTCGAGCACAGCGAGCTTACAGTATACAAATGCCAGATCAGTATGTGTTTTGTCATCTTGCCTTAATAGAATACGCACTAAGTAAAGGACTTATTGAAGAAGTGGACTTAAGTGGTTTCGAAACCAATATGGATGACGAATCCGAATAATCTATCTTGGTGTGATGGAGGGCATATTATATCTGTATAAAAGTGTGATATCTTTCTTCATTGGTTGGTTGTGCAGTTGGAAAAAAAAAAAGCGATGTTTGAAACCCTCTTATACTGTCACTCCTATGAACCTATCTTTTAACCGTATCAGTGAACCTTTGAAACAGCTTCAATGGGAACACTTAATGCTGTGTGTTGCAACAGTATTTGGTGTTTTTTAGCGTTATAAAGAAAAAAAAGAATACAATTAACTTGTACAAATGTGTTATGTATGTTAAAAGTCATCGTGAATGTTCTTAATAAATAATAATAATAATAATAATAAAAGAAATACAAAGTTCATAACTTAACTTTCATATCATATTGACTAGGACCCTGGCTAAGTGAAAAGCATAGCCTCCTTATCTTCCAAAATGAGAGGGGCTTATCTTCAAAGAAATGATTCATTCATTCAGGGTATTAAAAAAAATATATAAAAAAAAAATACTTGACATATTGTGATATAAAAAAGTGCAATCCTTAAGACTGCCAAGTGTTCAGTGGCTTTTGCAGGCTTTTTCTTTCCTATAGACTGTTTATGTGAAACAGTGAAGACAAAAAAAAGGATACTTTTTAAATGAAGCTGGAAAATATTAGACGAATTTTTAAAGGTATATATATATATATATATTTGTGATTGGTTATCACATTACATTATTTATATGTATTGACGATTATCGTATTAAATGCGTTCTTCCCATTGGACATGGTATGTTGGGTTAGCAAGCAAGAAGTTGTAATTTTCTTTTTTTTTTTTTCGTTTGTTTATCTTCGAATATGTTTCAAGTGTTCTTTAATTTGTGTTATGGTACTTTCAACGTGAAAAGGGAACTATTTTTTTTTCTTTGTACATTGGCGCTATTCATTAAGCTGTTTGTAACGGACGTTCATTTAACGTATACTGTGATGATGGAAGGAATGACATTGTTTAGTGTTTTTTTTTATAGAAACAAAAAAAAAAAAAAGCTTAATTCAGTTCTGTATTAAAACTGATTTACACTGTACACAAGTTATTACTGTAGCCTTTGTATTAATGTAATTTGAATATATATATTTATTTTGTATCCAGTTGTTAACATATCTAAATTATTTGTAAGAGCAAACCAAGAGTTCGTCTATTCTTACGTGTAGCTACGATAACTGTATATTAATTTCAGTTGTGCTTTTTTGTGTTTTGCGATACGTTTTGTATCTCTCCAGTGTTGAACGCAAACGAGACTCACTATTGGAAGTGAAATGGTAGAATTGGGAAGAAGTCTTTAGAAGCTAATTTTTTTGTTTTCTTTTTTTTCTTTAATTAATTGCTATCTGTGTTGTACTGTACATCAGCTATTTGTTATCTTCGAAATTGCTTTATGTTGCGTGTACATTCCTAGTAATTATGTAACAAGAAATTGCAGTGAATCCAGTTTTAAAATATGTAGAGTGATTTTGAGTCAGAGTTTGAAAGGAGAATTTAGTTTGTAAGTCTTCTTATAATAGAAGTAAAAAAAAAAATATTAACTTGATACCAAGTTCACAAGTATTACTGAATGGTCTCTTTCCCGGTGAAATTCTTTGCATTAAGAAAATAAAACACTCAAAAACTTGTCATCATTTTGTGTAGTGCTGGTTAAGTTCACTTTAGATTCAAGAAAACCGTTATGTTTGTTAATTTTTATTAAGTTTAATCAGTTTACCAATGGTTGACTCAAAGTGGTCTTTATTTTGGATGCAGTTTGTAGTGTGTAAACTACACAGGAAAGTGAAGTAATTGATTGGTAAATTTCGTATCGGGGTCCCACAGTATTCAGCCTCGTTATACTGACATTTCTACACTTCCATACTCTTGGCCTTTTGTATATATTGCCTTCTTCCTTCCGTATCGTGTTTTCTTTAACGTATCAGTAATTGCCGAAGATGGCTTCAGATTGAGAGATATACTGTGGTTTTTTTTTGTTTTTTTTTTTCTTAAAATTAACAACATTGGTAAGGTTAGTTGGTGGCAAGGAATTTATTAATTAGGTCTTTGAGACATTTTAAGTAAACAGTTGATCGTGGAAAGGTCATTTGGGTGACTCTTCTCGCTATTTCTAGTTACTAAACACAACAACATAACGTTCATGCGTTTACATGTAAGCAAACTTGGGTTTTTGAAACCTTTCTATCTGATCTTTAAATGTATTTTTCGTCTTAGTAACTGATATTCATACATGTTCAACTCTTATATCGTGACACTTGATTATATGCTTTGTAATAGATATTGCAAACGAAACTACCTCTCCTGTTATAAATGTTAAAATAATTCCTCTACTTTCTATGCACTTCTGAAATATTTTCAGTTTCTTGAATTTATACTATATTATAGGTAGAATGAAAGATATTTCATTGTGAATACATTCTTTGAGAGTGTCAATACGTGACAATAAGAACAATTATGAACTTGTATGATATATGCATATACTGTATATAGCATGCCTGAACAGTAATGTCAATTGTTATTAAGAAACTTCCAGTCGATACGTCAGCTATGTTCTTCATCTTCAGGTGTGAAGAGAAAGGGTTAGGCAGCTGTTTATCCGTGGAAAATCTGAAAGATTCGTGGACTAAAGTTCCAATTGTACATCCTGTAGCAAAAAAAAAAAAATATATACTTGTGGACAAAAGTTTTGTCTCATATCTTTCGCGAATATTTCCTAAATTCTCCGCGATGAGCCTTCCTCTATTAACTAAAATTAAGATTAGGGTTACAAGAATATCCCTCTTGAATAAAATGAGAGAACGATGCCACTTTGTGCGATTTTTGGACTGAAAATTGTCGATGAGAAACGTAATTTCTTTTTTGTATCATTATTGTTTGTTTGCATATCAGGGCAATTTTTTTCCACATAAGTGCGTCGTGCAATGGTGCATATTTCTGCAGACCAGCAAATGTATGCCATATTGGAATACGTTTAATTTTAGAAATAAGAAAAGACACGGAAAACTTTTGTCCACAGGTGTATCTTTCAGTTTCGTAGAAGTACAAATTGAATTGCTATTGGGACTGTTGTATTTTAATGTGTAATACATCAAAAGTAACTCACTGTTAACCGTAAGCTGCATCTGAGCGGTATAATACGAAAGAAAAAAAAAGTTGTTGTTTCCGCTTCCATAATGTTTTTCCTAAGTATGTTAGAACAGCAATACAACTATATCATTTCCTCTTTTTCTGACAGTCGTATAACCAGTTAGTGTGTTATGGTAATTGATACAGAGACGTCTTAAATTCATTGAAGCAAGTAAGTTAGTTTTATTATGAAATTGATCTTAGATTGTTCGTCATTATTGCTGGGAACCAATCGGTTCTAAGACTTGTACGTTGCCAAAAAACCCCTTAACAAAAGCTACAAGTTATGATTCTTCCATAATTACAATTTTCAACAATTGCGCATTGGGAAACTAATGAAACAATTGTAGAAATCGTCTAGGTACACTCAGTTTCATAGAAAATGACAGATAGAGAAATTTCGAAGTTCGAAAAGTTTACGATCTGGTAACACTGTGTAGCGTGTAAAGCAGAGCTTCATTGAGAGATTGTTTTAATTCAGAAAATTTTTCACCGCTATTTTCTGTGAATCTGATTGTACATAAGGAAAATTAATACACAAGATTATGCTCGGGAGAATTTCTTCATTGTATGTGTAATGATTTCGAGCTAAAGGCAGTATCTGCTCGTAATTTGGATTGGAACTGTTGAAAAACGAGAATCAAAAACAGTTGAACGTGTCGTATAACCACCAACACTAGAATGGATGAATTGGGGAATTGATCGAGATAGCGCCGGGCAGGCGTAAGCCATAATGCTATAGCTAAACGTCTTACTACGCATACAAGTGTTTATAGTTCTTTCCGGTTGTACAAAACCATGTATTAATTAGACAAAATAGTACTCCACCAAACTTTACTTTGAACACCGCTCCTGGCTAGAGAAGCTAATCATCTCGATATTTTGCTTTCGCGACAGTAAAGTAGCATATAAGAATGACGTTTCTAAATTTCCTCACATATTATGGTTATCAATAACTATCAGTTAATTCGAGTAATAACAGTAATGAATATGGTTGTGAAATTTGTCTTCACAGAACACTAAACTAAAAAGCATACTGTCATAATTCTATTACAATTTAAAGCTATCTAGATTTCTGTCTTCTATATCTGCGAGAAAAAGAGTGTTCCATTTCCATGGTAATGTTTATTTTGAAGTAACTTTTGATAAAAACGTAGAAACCTAAAGTAGAAAATGAAGGACCATCATTGGGTACTTCTACTAGGATGTATTAGGCATAGAAGGAAAGAAACATTTGATGATTCAAATGCAACCAAAACGCACACTGGCAGATAGGTTGCCTTACTAAAAATCAGCGAACTCGTATATTTAACGATGGGTATAGATTTTTATGAAAGCACAGCTACAACACTACCAACCGGTGTGTGCCTTGAATGAAGAGCGTAAAGTATATACCATGTTGTTCAATGCGTAAGCTGCTGTGATGCAAGTGTGTGACGGTTTCAGTCAGGTAAATTGTGAAATTTCTTTTTTATTTTACATTTCTGTTTAAAAATAATAAAACTTTTGCGTATTTTGTGTGTTGTAGACTACTTCACTGCAATTCTACCTGCGATACAAGTCCAAAATTTGGAAGTGTTGTATGGTCTTAAAAGGTACTTAAAACCGCAGTAATATATATAGGTATAACTAGGTATGTACCGTATAAAGACTGTCATGTTTGATGGTACAGACTACTTTGTAATTAAATTACGTTTGTCCATCTTAATTCATTTGAAATTGTGTGTCATTTCGATTTATTAGGAGCAGTCAATAAATAACGAGGCAGAGAATATTTCACAGTAATTATTTCACTAATCTTAAAAAGTATTTGTCCGCAGTTGTTTAGGCATTTATGTCAGTGTGGTACTAGCCGAAAAATGCCATGCTCGTAGAAATCCTTCGGCTACTGTTTGAACGAATTGCGCACGCACACCTTGACCTCATCGTCCGTTTGAAACCGTTGTGTGCTTCCGCTGAAGACTTGACCGTTTGGTCTCGGGCTCGAAGTGGTGGCACCAACTTTCGTCACTGGTAACATCTGCTGAGAGAGAGTCGTGCCCAGCGTCGTTGTAACGCTGCAGCGATTGCAGAGACATGGTCATGCGACAGGCCTGTTGTTCTGGTGTCGCTTTCAAACTGAACAAAATGGACGCAGCCGCTGCATCCTTTTCACATTTGTTTCGGGACACATACGTCATCTAGCGAACGGCGCTAAACGTCTTACTCACACCAGTACCTACATTTCAGACCCATCTCACGTTTTCTCTACCATAGTACTCGTGGGGTATCCTCAGCCTCGTTATTTATTGACTACACCTAATAAGACACCCTTTGGAATTTGGAAGACTAAAGATCTAATGACTTGGATAGCTTACTCTGAATATGGCTCGGTGTGGAAAAAACGTTAGGATAAATTATAAATGAACCCCGTGAGATTAAATCAAATCGTTAATGTATTTGGATCAAGCAACAGTGAGTGCTATGACGAGTCAACAGGTACTCAGAGAGTATTGTCTTCAGAGTTTTAACTATAGTTTTCAATACCATTTGATATTTATAAATTTCTGTTGAGAATAATATCTATTGATATGACAAATCGAGGTGGAAGGATTTCGTTTTAACAACATAATGGAATGAGTTACTTGGTAATCCTTATTATTATTATCTTTTTAATTCAATGTTTGTATATTTTTTACTGTTTGTGCAGTATATTATCAACTAGATGATGTAAACTATAGTGACACACACAATTTCTTTTGCACTACCATCAAGTTCATTTATGTTGAAAGTTTAATGTTAATTTACCATTTACGTCCAATGCTGTTCATTTTAGTTCATTCCTTGGTATATCTTTATCTTCTTTCCGGTAGTCCTAATAGTATGTGCTTCGTTCGTTCCATTTTCTTCACTTAGCGTAATGGTACCCTGTTTTTAGTTGAAAAATTGTGACCATTTCCGTTTCCAAAACTCTCTTCATTTAATCTCAAATTATGAGCTCTTTTTTTAGATGAGTTTATCCGAATGTTAGCTTTCTGCTTTTCATTTGCGTTGTTGCTGCTTCTATGTAGTTGCTTTTCCTGAGCATGCTTGTTAGAATACAGTCCCTATCTTTAGAGTGAGATCTAAAAAAATAACCTTCCTCTCTTTTCAGTGTAGACTTCAGACTCTGGTGGTAGTTGTTCATTAGTTCCTTAACAGCATACTTATAATATGTGATTTGTTTCAGGGTTAAGAAAATACATAGCAGTCACCAATCACACAACAGAGGAAATCAAACTAGTCATATCAATAAGCAACAACAATATTGAGTTCTTCAAAAAATAAAACATAGACAATGAAAATATACTTCTATAAAGAATTCTTTGGTACCAGAGCAAATATGAGACGCGACTTAGAAAGACTGAATCTGTCTACAGTGCATAAGAAATAGTCCTGTGAGTATAATCTACATCATTCTGGTGGTAACGTACTGCATTAACAGGAAGAAACGTACATATGTTGATGAGATAATATAATAATAAGGATTACAAGTAATTAATTACATTAAGGTTCTGTCCTAATAAGAGTATTATAATGTGGAGTTTAATAGAATCACGCATAGCAGCATATTTACGTTTTCAAAGCATTTTTTCTCATCAGATTAGCTGGTAAATATATAGAGATGTAACAATGACTAGTGCTGTTTCTGCGTTATATACAACATTGAAGTATGCTTCAGAGATCAGTCACTGAGGAGAAGGAGAAATATTATCAAGGAAATTGTGTACATTTTTAAAATGTAAAATCAATTTTCTATCTGTCAGGTTGTTCAGATTCGGGTAACGCTTTGTATCCGAATTCCTTGCCGGAAATTTAGTTTATAAAATGTAAACTTAATATGGCCAACATTTCATTCAAGGTGTGGCAATAAAATAACGAGATTCGTAAGTTAATTGAAATGAATAAGTTACCTATTTTCTTCAGTAGTTATTGATTAATTATAATTGTTTAGTTTCGTTTTTGATTGGAATATTTTAAAACTCTGTTTTAGTCGTACATACTATCAACTTATACAAACATGAATTTTTAGAAGCGTCTGATTGAGATCTTCAAAATAAGATTATGAGACTCATTACATGATTCAAGTTCACTTATGCAATTGGCGAAGATAAAAACGGACTCTCTCATATTTTGTGGAAATGTAAAGAACTAAGTGTGAGGGTTAAAAAAGAAAATTGTAAATATATGTAAAAATAAATCCTTCAAACTCTGCTCAACACACGCATATGCTTATATTATCTTTGTGTTTATGCTTATTTATTACATAAGTGTTCTGCAAAAAAAGGAAATGTAATCTTTGAAAATTCGTATATGTAAAAGTTCTAGTTGTGATTTGAAACAAGGGAAGAAAGGACCTGCTGTTCTACAATAACATAACCAATTTATCTGAATGGAATTTGAGTTTTTTTTTTCCTGAGTGAATTAGTGAAATGTGATTGTATTTAGTCGTTCGTCTGTACAAGAACAAATGATCTTATATATATAATATATATTTTATCTAATTAGAATACAGTAAAACGATTTCTTACTTGAGAGTCTTACAAACGTTTTTTGTACATTTTGCTATTTCATTATTAAAAAAAAAAAAGAAGTTTTAGAAGTGTTCCGGCTTAACTATGACTTTTTTCCTTCGCATCGAAGTTTGTCAATGAAAGAAATCAAGGAAAAAAAACATACGAATGTAAAAAAAACCCAGAGAAATGGAGAATAATTGTAATGTTTTTTTTTTTTACAAGGTTGTAAAATGTGAATGGTTTTCTTGCACACTTTCTTTTGTGCTGGCGGTTAGTGAAAGACATTTTGAAAAAAAAAAAATAACTATTTTTTTTTTCTTAAACGTATGTAAAAGTGTTTATCGTCAATTCTGTTTTCTTCTATTTCGCAATCCAATTGATTTGGAAAAAGAGTGAAAGAACCAACTTGTATGTACAGGACAATAAAACATGTGAGAAATTCTTCAAAAAAGGACGAGAAAAATGTCAAAAAAAAAAAAAATTAAAATAAAAAGAGAATGTTTCCTCTGAAAGCGTAGGATCATTGTATGTTTTTTGGATAAAAAAAAATATCTTCACGAAAAAGAACGTGTTGTCTCTTTAATTTTTTTATTGCTGTTACTGTTATAAAGACATTAAAAAATACATCTACAAAATGAGTTACATTTATTGAAGAAGATTTCCCCATGTTTTTGAAAAATAGGCAGAGGGCATTCTCCCGATATAACTTCTGCCTTCCATATATATATAATTTTTTAAAATGAACCTTTGGGTAACTTTAGCTCAGGTTTATTTTGTTTTCATTTTCACCGCCCCAAGTAGTTTAAACCAGTTTTACAGTCGATCGCTAAGCTTCTAGCCAGCGCTAAGTTGAGGCCAAATCATATTTTGCGTACACACATTTTCTAAAACTGGGGGTGAATCACTCATCTCGATTCGAAACTCCAGATATTGAAGTTTTAAGACAGAAAATAAAAATTAATGCTTCAATTTTACATTAGACAGTATTTGATCATGTTGTCAATAATTTTAAGGGAATTATAATTCCTTATTTTTTTGACATCATTGCTCCGATGGCAAACCTACTTCAAATATTTCATTATTTTCGACTTTTCAAATGCCACATTAAATATTAGTCCGATATTTTGTATTTACAACGTTAAACTAACTACTTTTCTTCTTATTTGACATCAGCAACGTCTAAATATCCCGTTGTGCAAATTTGTTCTTTGTATTCGATCTGCAGATTTTAGTTGACAGGTTTTAACTGCATATTTGACTTGAGGTCCCTCAAAACCACGTGGGTACCATTTTTTTTTTATTCGTATTGGACAATACGACTTTTGTTTAGTTCTTTTTCGATTCGAGCCTGTATTGTTTGAATTGTTATTAACGAGTTGGTGAGCTTCTAAGGACGGGACCTACAGTTTTTGGTAAACTGGGTTCCGAACCACTGCTCTTGAGACCCCCAGCGGGAATTTAATCCGTGACCAGGCGCACAGAAAGTGAGCGCGCTAACCTCGGCCACCTCGAGATTAATTCGAGTCCATAGTGAAACGATTGGATTCGTAGCGGGCTGCGGTGGATCAATTGGTAGAGCCTGGCGCTAGGGGTCGTCGGATCGATCCCTGCTCATGCCATGTGGGTTTTTTGGTGGACAAACACCGTGTGCGTGGGTTTTCTCGGGGTCCCCCCACTTTCTTCATTCCACCAATTCATCCCATCATCATCCACCTGGCGTGAGTCAAAGTTGCCTAAAGGCCTTAAAAATTAAATTCAAATTCAAATTGGATTCGTAGCCACTAATTTAATCCCTAACACTATTGTGAGTTCGATGGTTTGTGATATAAAATTTAGACGACAAATGTCGTCTTCGCATGACAATGAGAGAGAGATCGGTGGTGTGTGGTAGCAAAAAAAAAAAAAAACTTGTAGTTTTTCTTTTATCCATTCAACCAGTAAAGTAGCTATTTTGAATATGGAAGTTCAGGAATTTGACGTTACTGGAATTTCGAACTGAAACGATTTACGGGAGGAAAGTGTGAAGTTTGTACAAATCATTTCCATGTACGCGCTACTTTTAAAGGTGTTAAGTAAGGAAATTTACTTTGTTTTTTCCTCGTATTTCTCATGAAAGTTGAGACAAAGATAATGTTCATTTACTGTTCTGCTTCTTAGCAACGATTTTTCTAAAAAAAATAAAGAATTACATAATTTATAATCATTGTTATCGATCGTAGATTAGAAACAGGAATCGTAACACCATGCAATAATTTAAATCTTGACTTCTCATACCAAGATAATTCCTGTCGTTTTGATATACACGTGTTCACTGTAAGTTCCGAGGATGTATTCACACGAACACTGGGAGCTGTCTACATGTTTAAGTCTAGTAGTGATAGGTTCGGAGAGTATGTGGGGTGATGAAGAATTGTCATTATTAGCGTATGCTGTTTGTTCGTCAGGATGTGATTTAACACCAAGGAAGGATGTGACATCGTATCAAGATTGGTTTAGGCGACAGTCATTGTCATTGTTTTACTGTCCTCTAGGAGTCTGGTTCAGACAGTCCTTGGGATTACTACATGGTGGTAGTTTCTTTGAATCCAGAAATACTT
The DNA here is from genome assembly GCA_022664845.1 of Lepisma saccharinum. NCBI lineage: Eukaryota > Metazoa > Arthropoda > Insecta > Zygentoma > Lepismatidae > Lepisma > Lepisma saccharinum. The sequence goes on from JAGDQP010003064.1 coordinate 91,296, forward strand.
TTGACATGTACCACGGGCGTTCTACGTTATCCTGACATTCAGAACGGTGGTTGTTGACGTAAAGCACCCACTTAGCGCAGGTGATCACGATCCAGAAGTAATACTTATTAATGATGTTGCTACAAGAACGAGCTGATTTGAAATCATTCTCTATTCTTCAAACAATTTATATGCTGCCATGACTCTATCTTTGCCTTGCGTATCTCTTGTGAACAGTTAATTCAATATGAGTGGTGGTACGAAGTTTCCAAACATATCTATTTATTTTTATTTTACTTCGCTTGTCTTTATGACTGTTAAGAACTTGTGGTTGATCTACATCAGGGGCATTTAGTTCAGTCTTGCACTTCACATAGCGTTTACGATTTCTTTTTGCGTCAGCTTTTCGTAAGAAACTCCAAGCACATTTGCTCCTTCCCTAGATAGGGGTTCTTTCATACTACTACGAGTACACTAGCTGTGTGCTCATTGCCTGGACTTCCAGGCATAATTCACGCAAGATGCGGTAGTTCGTAACCATAGAGTTAGGAAGAAAATAGAACATACATGACGTCACATGAAGCCAAATTAAGGTTCATCGGCAGCCATCTTGTGTGGCCCCATTAGAGTCCCTCTATACCGAGTACTGTGAGGATTGCCTTTTTCGATAGGAGGATGAGTGCACCTCAGAGGCAATACTCGGAAAAGAGGGTCTCTAAATATGGGGCCAGTTAATATGGCTGAAATGCCTCGTCCCTTCCGCCTCTTGGCTTCATTCCCCTCTCCAAGAAAACAGCCGAAGGTTTCCTCTATTTATATTCCTAACTCTGTGTTCGTAACAGTCGTTTTATTATTTATTTCTATGATTTTGGTTTTTATGCAAGCAGACGAGAGACGAGCCCATTAGTCAAAATTGAGGTAAAACATTATTGTGTAGAGTTATCGTGTAATATGCTTCATACTTGCTTCTTTCAAGCTATGTTGTCACGGGTATAGTTTACAAGCCGCTAGTTCATGCGGCAGCAGATACGACTGTTACTACTGGGTAACTTCTGTTTGAATTTTATTTAAGGCCTTTTGGTTCAGGCCTGGGTAACTTAAGTTGTCGCTCGCGCTAGCGACTTGGTAAACTATCCCCATACCAACATTGCTTTAATAATACATGTAAATTTAATTCACCTTTGAAAACAATTATAATCGGTTTCTTCAATATACATAAGCATGTATACGTACGTATAAAAAGCTCACATATTTAGAATGAACATTTCCGGTACTAGTTTTTTTTATTGCAATAAAAAATCTTCTGTTAAAGTAGACTACGGAAAACACTTTATTTTCTTTCTGTGATGCATTTATCAAGAGTAATAAAGCCGTGTGCTTAATCAGGCGCCGCCATGTTATGACGTAATCAGTCTGCCGACTGCTCATCATTAACATACAGAATGGTATTTGATTTGTTAGTATTGTTAAAAAGGGATAGCAGAAATGGATCGAAAAAAATAGTATAAGTGGTGAATAGCGTTTCTGTATGCCTTAACACCTCATTTAGTTAGTTTTATTAATTTAAAATTGAGTTTTACTTTTAATACTTCTTTAAGATATTGATATATTTTGGTAGCTTCAACACTAATTTATAGCAGCTCTTTCTTCATGATTAAATCATAAGATATTTTCTAATTATGCTCTTTAGAACTCTTGTATTTGAAAAGAATTGCCTATTTTTTTCTGTTTAAAAGATGTGGGCTTTTACATGCGGCAATCGTATACTTCTTTAAAATGAATTCTAGTGAAGCATTTTTCAAGAACTCAAAAGCATATAAATTAATAGTATTCGTTCCCAGATAGCAAAATGACGTCCCAGGGATATCTGACGGATCTCCTGGCAGGGTATCGGGACGTCCTGTTTAAGTCCCGTTTACATCCATGGGACGTATAGTTATAATTAATCCTTCGTATAACTATACGAAGGCATATCCTTCGTATAGTTATAATTAATTAAATAATAGAAAGGTCGATTTAATTTATAGAAATTCCAGGTAGGTAATCCCGCACGGCTTTCCAGGGGACATCCATACGGGATGAACTGTTTGTATTGCCCACGGAGTTATCCCACGGACGTCCTTAGGACATCGCTATGGGAGCAGGACCATTCTGACGGTAATGGGATCTAAATGGGACGTTCCAGGGACGTACTCTGCTATGTGGGTTACTGCCATCTGTTAACAATTTAACGTACTACTTGTAGCCCGTGAATATATTGAATAGTTTTAATGTCATTGTAAAAAATAATAATAAACGCATGTAAGAAACAAAAAAGTAAATTGAAACTATTACACTGAAGTTACTCTTGAGTTTCGTGAAGTAAAATGAAACACAGCCTTTGATAGGATTCGAACAGCCTTAGGTGAAAGTATAATAAGTTAAAAGTTGCATGCGCCAAACTTGTCAAGACATCAATTTCGACACGAACTTGCGATAAGAAGAGCACTGCAAGTTAAGACTGCCCCCTGTCATTGTTTCGAGCAATTTCTGTTATTAAAAACATGTTTTGGTGTTTTAGCTTATTGAAATGTGTTCTGCAGATTTGTACATTAATTATTTCGTTAAGTGAAGATGTGAATGTCCTTTCTCTTTCTTGTTTTTTCATCTTCAAACTTCTGAATAAGGAACGTAACATAGGGAGAAGCATATAGCTACGGGAATAGTACGAATTGATTACGTCAAACCAATCAGAAGATGATTTTCGTTATATGATGTAGGAGATTGAATTTTCAGTATTTCAGGCTATATTTCTACGTAACGGGAAACCGTAGCGCTGAAATTTCAAAAACATTATATATTATTTAATCTGATGTACACAAACAAATTGTATAATATATAAGGGCAGGGAAAACAGAATTATAATTATAATGATTATCAAACATTGTACCTTCCAAAAATCCAATATTTTCTAATTTACTTGTTTCAAATTAATTACCGTTTAGAAGACTATACTTTAAACGTAATTACTTAATAGGGTAAACGTACCAGTTATTGGCACCTTTAGACAACTCTCGTTTTGAAACTTGAAATACAGATCTATTCCGACTTTATTGCTCTATTTATGGCTAACTTTAAAGTCTTAGTTCTTTTCTGAAATTAATTTTACAGTGAAACAATAAGAGTGCAGAACATGTATTTATTTATTTATTTTTTTCTTTAAAACATCAAAATTGCCGATAGTTGGCACACACTAACCAGTAGTTACCCATTTCACATGCAGTTATTTTGTACTTTCGTTCATTAGACGTTTATGAGTAGGTATATAATTTCTGAACTTAAACTTTATTTCTATATGGGCCAGTCTAGTAATTTTGGACTTCGGCCCGTCACGATTCGCCCTTTAGCTGTTAAAATCCACACCCATACCCCTGCCGGGACTCGAACCCGGGACCTTCGAGCCGATGGCCTACCGCCGCAGACTGCTCGGCCACTCGGTCGGCATATAATTTCTGAGATAACGTTAGTTCAACAAAATCAGGTCCAGTCCTAGACCTAAATTGTAGGCTGTGTATATCTAATTGTACTAAAGAGCAGAAGAAAATATTACCGAACTGAAGATGTGTGACAGTAATTCACACCAGTGATTGGTTCCTTAAAGCTACACGTGAAAATTACTGCAGTCACATCGCGGTTATCCTTTTGTTGCAGTTCAGTTTGAAAGGATACGCATATATTTGCAGAGAAGCTTTTGAATGGCACATTATTCCTAAGACAAAAAATAGTTCTTTATATCTCAACATCAGTCCGATTCATTCGTTAAATACTATTTCCCTTCACTTGAGGAGTTTATCTTTAATTAATATATTTCCTTGTTCAATCCGAAACATCTCCTCAGTAGTACATCCATGTCAGTCAATATGAACCAGTGGCGGCATAAGGCAATCTTGAGCAAGTGAACTTGATTGAGGCCCGTTCGCGAACACAATCGTGAGCGCACACTAGTATTGTTCACTACAATATCGTATTTTCCGTTATTTCGGGCCCCGCGGGAAAACTGGGGTCCTCACTGGCCTAGACAGATCTTCTTGTTTACTCACCGTAATCTATACATGAAAATGGTTATTCAAATTGGGGAGAGTCATGCTTATCAGTCATAAAGACAAGCGCACAAGCAAGAGCGCTGAGACAGCGTAGCTATTGCGCCACCGACAACTATAATCGATGTTCTCCATTAATGTACGAATCTTAACGAGCGATTATTTACTTGTGTCGGCGACCATCAGATGTCTATCTAGGGGTGGGCACCGCTAGCACCCCTTACATTGCCACTGGTATGGACCCTAGTTGCACGGAATAGTTGGGTCAACGTTGATTTTTTTGTTGTGTATTTTGAAAAGCGGTTGGCCCATCGTTGTCGATGTCGACGTTTTCGCCCATTTTTCAAACAACCGTATATCAAAGTTGATTCAACGTTGAAGTTGGTTGGAAAACTGCAACGAACTGATTCCAACGTTGTAATATAATCATTTTTCAACGTAACGATTTTGCAACGATTATTCAACCATGCCCACAATTTTTCAACTTTGGGCCAACCATTTGTGCTACAGGGGAAGTTCAAATTTTCGACATAGATCATTATATGACGAGCCTCACACTGAATGGTCAACATTTTGGCCAATTCCGGTCGGCGATATCGTTAGACATAGTTCAACATCGGATGTTGGTAATGAAGAAAATTGATTGAGCCTTCCACAGGGCAGTGCAGGATTAAGCTATTCGGGGCCCTGGGCTATTGACTCCCGCTCTGGGCTATAGATTTTGTTAGGGGGTCCCTATTACCTATCCCCATGTGGTCAAAAGGGTAGCTAATTTATTTTGGCAGAATCCCTGGAGCAGTGGAAAACCTGGACCCTTTTCGACCCCCGCCCTTAATTCGTCATTGCTGCCGGCTAAAGCTGATGTCTAGAAACGGGAATTGTGATATCTGAACTACTAGTGTTTTCAGTAGGGATCGAATTCGGTTAGCACACTGCCTCACCCTATTTGATTCCTACACCAAAGCCTAAATGTAAAATTTCGTTGCAGGAAAATTGACGTCAAGTATGATACAACGCAGTTCACTAACCCCTCTGATTTGAAAATGCTTGTTAAACCTCTGGAAAGATATAGCTTTTAATATCTTGTTGAAATCAACGAGTTGTTCATGCATACACATAAATTTCACGTGGCATACACGACCCTAAGGAATTTTCCTTCCTCCTAAAAAAAAAAAAAAAAAGCAATGAAGGATTATTTAATTTCTCGAGTTCAAATCATCGAATACTCTCTTAGTGATGAGTAATTGTTACGATTATATACAGGAAGGGAAATACGTAGAAGTCTTAACGTATTCGCATTTCATCTGAGTCCGATAAGCTATTGCTAAGTAATAATCCTTCAGTGACACTTTAATCTCCAGCACAATAAGCACTGACTACGCTCATTGTGTTTCCATTGTCTTCAGGTTGTAGTTAATGTTTTAGAGAAAGCTTGTCGTTAACTGATTAATTTTTTTCATGAAAACAGAGATATTTTCCGTTAGGTTTAGTTTCTTGGAGCAGTTACAATATCGACTTTGATGTTATTTGTGTTTTCTGTCAATAAGGCCATTGCAAATTTACATCAATGGACAACATTTGGTGGATTCTTTAAGAAAACTTGCTTTACTAAAAATATCTAGAGAAACACTGTCTGTCTTTAGCGGACCCAAAATATGCTTAATTCTGCTTTATTTTCACTGTGTCTGTCTGTTGATAATGCAGACTAGTCTTCAATTAAAGCGACAGATCGAAACTGACTTCAGATTTGTGCTCACAAGAAACACTCGCCAGGTGATAGAGCCCGATTCTGATGAAAATTTGTATACGTATGTACTATCATGGCCAAATAATGTTCACATGACTTTGTTATACACGATTTTTCTCTAAGCCTACAAGATAGGCCACCCAACTAACGTAGAGTGGGCGGTGTGTGATTCTGAGAATGTGTGCGTGAACGAGCAAGGGTTGGAATTTTCTTTTCTTTAAGAGGAAACATTATCACATGTCCTGGGTTCTGGAAAGATGTTCATGATTTCTTGTAGTGTGTAGCAAATAATAAAAAAACGTAAGCAAGTCGTATTTCAAACACCAAAACAGGAAACCTAACACCATTTTTATTTTAGGTAGACCACTAGTTGGAAGTGTATTGAAAAGTTTAATTCAAATTGTCCAATAGAAAAGATCCTTACCGAACATGGAGAATAAAAAATGAACTTAA
>JAGDQP010003065.1:0-11404 GCA_022664845.1 Lepisma saccharinum
TCATTTTCCTGTTAAAACATGTTTCGGGTTCCCGTTACAAGTGTAACTCAGTAATGCTATTAGCTTCGTTAGAAGTTGATACAAAATTATGTGCATTATATAGTTCCGTAAATTAACCAAACAATGAAAGTGCTCCCTCTGTATTATTGTTAAGAAAGACCTTGCATCAGTTCACTATATTCCTTGTAAAGACCATCAGTATAAAACCCTTTTGGGGTAAAGAGAAGAGTGACGCAAGAATTCTACTAACGAAAGAAGTGGTATCCATTTTGGGGGTGATTTTCTTTGTGTCACTATGGTGGAAGTGCTTCCTTTGTAATAAAAGTAAGAGATTTAGTATACCCCCTTCTCCCATAGTGACACAACGAAAATCACTCACAAAATGGATATCACTTCTTTTGTGAGTAGAATTCTTACGTCATTCTACCCTTTACCCCAGAAGGGTTCTTATACTGATATCACTTATTTTGTAAGGCTGTCTGTTAAAAAAAAAGTCTTCATACAAAAGATCGATTTTGGACCACGGTATGCTCCGTATCTCGAAAACTGTAACTCCTATGAAACAATAAGCATCAATTTGCCTGTACGACGCCCGTAATTCACCCCCAAACCCCTAAAACAAAAAGGCAGACAGAATGACAGAGGCCCTTTTCTATCATTTGTGAAAATTCTGTGATTGGGCTAAAAAAAAGTCATAACGTTTCAAGTCCTTCACCGATTTTGATTTCCTGAAAAATTATCTGTCGACTATTGAGCGTAGATTAAGATTCCGCAAGTTTCGAACGATAGGACTGGGGCAGCGCTATCATCAGAAATGCGAAATTTTGATATATTTTTTCACACCGCCCTAGGAGTCCCAGCAAGATCCTACCAACATTTTTTTCTGTGTCTTAGTATGGCAAAGAGCTTTCAAATGCAAGTTCAAGCATCAAAATCGGGCCTATAGTTCGCTAGATCCGAAACTAGCTGTATACATAGAGTGCCGCTGCCGCTAACTGACTCATTTGTCAGCGTCACTCAAAGAACTACCGTTCTTCATGATATTAATATGTCCTTTTCTTTCATATAAGAATCGATAAACCATAGCTGACAAGAAATAAGAAAATCTTATTTGCTTCTTGTTAGAATTTATCACTTCTCCTATGTCTCTGCGGAAATTTATGTTCAAGCAACCTCACCGAAAATGAAAACGAATTATGCAGCAATAATAAAAACACAAAGAGGTTGTTAACCTACCTGAACTCTTCTGCGAAGAAGACGTGTGTGTCTTCGCATTTAAGTATCCTCTGTAAGCTCCAGGCCAGTGACTCATATCCATGTTTCTGACGTTCTGTTCAAAAGAGAAGAATATACACCTACTTACTAAGAATATTATCTGCAACGTCATAGAAGTATCTTAAGCTTAGAGGGTTATTATAATTATTGTAAAGTAAGAAAATTTGAGTTTTTAAAAAGATATGATTGCTTCAGTCTGGGGAGTACAAGCATGAAATAAGATCTATTAGATATTCGACAGACAACGATCACATAGTTAGCTATCAGCAACTTATCCAAATAAATATTTTCGAATGATATATATATATATATCATGAAAACACCTACATCACACTCAAAGAAGTTGTTGCAATGATTCCCTCGGTACAAAATTTGAATTAAAAGTAAAAAAAAATATTACAAAAATTCATGCCCCGTTGCTTACGCATAAGCGAGAAAGCAGATTTTAATGGAAATCGTTGCAATACTTCTCTGTGTTAGCATCTTACACGTAAGAAGGCTTCTATGATATATTTGAAAAACCAAGTATTTCTCTATTACTTCTGGTAGAAAACTTGTGCGCAAGGTAATGCCAATTTCTAAAGTTCAATTTAAAGGCTCTTACAAAACCTATAAATTTGCCAAATTGTAAGACCATTGTGAGCCTTTTGAAATTAGACAAAACAATAATTTATGAAAAATACATTTTTTTGCTACATAATGGCTTATTAATTGACTCGGAACGACTTATTTTCATAAACATATGATGCCTTCCATATAACTTACTCATCCGCTCATAAGGAGATTAAAGAAGTAGCTGGTGTTCTATTTGCCTAAAGATGTAATAATATCTACAGTTCATGGAGAACATTCAATGTATATGTATATAAACATGTACCGAAACATATATAAAATAGTTACCAGCAACATATTGAATAGCAGCTTTAGCTTGCTCCAGCGCATCGAGCTTTACAGATACCTTCTACCAAACTTACAGAGTTTAGTTGAATTGTTGATACCAATAGCTTCAATTAAGCGTTGCTGATGAGTAAATTCAATGTTCAGAAACCCCTCCGTTATACTGTGCCACAGGTTCTGTATTGGCTTAATGTCAGGTGATTTAAGAGCTCAGAAGGGTATATCAATAGACTCTCTTCCACCCACACCCCTTAGAGCGCAGTTCGTCAGTGTAATTTAAATTTTCTGTTTCTTTTGTAGCAGTATGGTAAGGGGCAATATTTTCTTGAAATACACAACAGTCGAGCTTCTTTCCTGAAAAATTATCTGTCGACTATTGAATACGGACGTGAGAAAAAGAAACCCAAATGGTATAAGAAAAGAAGAAGCAAATTGAATTTTCGTACAGGTATAGCGACTGGTCAGAAAGTGAACACAATATCCAACAATGAAAAGAATATTGCATATTTGGATCGACAGTGGAATAAGACTGTGAATATTGTGTCGAACCAGAGCGCACGAAAAATTTCAGAACAGAAACAGTGAAGCTTTCACAAAGCGTGGCGCTGTGGAGATGTTTCTGTGGTCGCATTAAAGTTACCAAAGGAACATTTGAATAAGAATGTATATATATTTTCCAAATAGAATTGATGTGGAATACAAGGAATCGTTTTCAGAAAATAACTTGATTATTGACGGTTGGATGCAGATAATATTTGTTACCTGTTACACTGCCAAAACAGTTCATCACTGGAGCACAGAAGTGAATAAATGGAATATTTTGACCTTCTAACTTACTTAATACGAACCCAATAAAGAGACGATAGCACAATTTGATGGTGAGGCTTAAGAGCATTGCATTTACTAATAGCAACAGCTAATTGAGACTGTTGTTGTGGTTTGGTATCGAAAAATTTCACTGGAACTCTGGAAGTTTGATAGAAAGTATGCCACGACACCTGAACGTACTAATGAATGGGGAATACATACAAAGTATTGTTGGTGTGTAAGATACATACTGAACGTATCTTGTAAACTACAGGCGTTGCTGCATTTCTTGGTAAATACACCGGTTTCTTCAGTAAAATTCTCAAGAGTGTATGAATAAGCTATGTGTAGTTATATGCCATAAGTATAATTTTTATTTTAATCCTTGATTTGTAAATATGGTCATAATTTAGGCGATAATTTTATTTAATGACTTGTATAAACAATATTAAACATAATAATTTTTATTAGTACACATACTGTTCTGTGGAAAAATTCAGAGTGACAATTTTGTATGATAAAGTGAAAAATGGTATATAATTACATATGAACTATGCTAATACGCAGAGATTCTATTCTATATTTTAATATTTTCTCGGGTAATAATTATATTGCAATAAAATAACATAAAAAGTCACAGAAGCTAGATTTTTAAATTTAGTAGCAGTTAAATCGATTAACTGCCAAGGATATATCTTTTAGTAATAATAAGAAAATGTATTGGTTTTAAAAAATTGATATAATTACGTACTAGCACAACTTTCGGGTTCTAAATGATAAATCTAGGAGAGAGTTCAGCTTTATTCCATTCCCCCATAATATAGAACAGAAAATCGGTATTTTTATGATTTTAGGTCAATTTGTCGAGATACGAAGTGCCTTTCCACTCATGTTTACTAAAATGTTTGCTCCTTTTGTTGAGAGCTTTCTACGCAGAATCAGGTCAATATTCAGCACAATCATATTTGATTGTAGTTTGTTTCTTAGTACGCATATAAGGCAACTAAGGAATGATATCTTTAATTTTTTCGCCTTCCTTATAAGAGAAATAGAAAAGTTTAACGTTAGAATGCTATCAGAATTGATAATTCTGTTTGTTTGGTTAGAACCAAGACTACGTTTCAGAAATTTGATATGTTAATTGTGAACTATATCAAACCAAATAGAAAATCTTCAGAAAATATTTCTATGGTTATTATATTTAAGAAATATAATCAGCCTATGTTGTTCTAAATGAAAGATTTAAAAATAATCATAATGTAGCCTTTTATGAACTATTAATGGATTGTTTTACAGTGTTATTCTTCTTTTATTACAAATTGATATCAAGAAAAGGACATCTCATGTAAAAAAATCCTTTGTGGGATATGGCGACGACCAAGAGACATCCAAATGTCCTCTTTGGTAACTAAAACAGGATGCCTACAGGGCTTGTTTGGGACACATACAGAAGGTATGAACGGGACGTTTATAGGACATTCTAAATCCAGGAAATATCTCCATGGACATCCAAGGGATCTCCATTGGAGCAGAAAAAGAGGCAAAAGTAATGTACTCTTATTATTGTCCACATGGGACTTCCTTGGGACACCCGATGGACGTCGCATCAGGATGATTTTACGATGTTAGAACAGAAAGTATAATGGAAGTGTTACGGATCTCCTGAATATCACGGGATACGATATCACGCAGTTTAGGACGACCATGGAACGAATCTTGGATATTTGTGTTGTCTAGGTCTCCAAGAATAAAGGTGCCAATACGTTGATTTCAGTCTCAAGGTAAAATCGTCACAGTTGTGAAAAGTTTCATAAGTACACACCATACTCTATTGGACTTAATCTTATAAAAATGTGTATGCATCAATAAGTAAGTGTATATAATAATAATTAACTTAATCTAAAATAATGCATTTTACAGTTATGTAGTTAAAACTTTATTGTTTTATGGAGTCATCTTGAGTTTGTAGAACTTAGTTGTTCTGGTAAACGTATAATTTTCTTAATTGCACTTTGTCCAAGTTGGAGTAACTAAATTAATTAGATAATAAGTCATCGTTATCACAATCCACTATATGTATTTATGCTTAGGTTGAGTCATCGATATGCTGTTGTATTTATGCGTGATCAATCATGCGTCTTTATCAATTATATTTGTTCTGAGTCTGGAATAATTTATTCCTCAATTTTCTTGCATCATATCAACCTACGTGAGAACTTAAGCAAAACTTCAGTTGAAACTTGGTGGTTTAGACGATATACCGGTAAACATTTAGAAGCAACTTTGCCTCTTGACTATTCCTTATCAAGTGAGCTAATTAATTAATGATATCTGTTACAAGTAGGTAGGGACGTGTTTACGATGGACCAATCTTCCAAGGAAGTAATCTCAATACTCTTTACAGTTTAATGTGTATATGTATAGCGTTTTTCATTAAAGACTACGTAGCTTAACAGAAAACCTTATCAGAAATAGTAAAAAATCTCCTAAATATTCAATAAGACCAAGAATATTACAGGAACCTCATTTGGGTTATCCATTCTTCGTAATATACGCAATTACCTATCTTCGGGTCTTTTCTGAATATTACCTGTACAAGTGCTGTGATAAAAGTATGTGTGAAGTAAGATCTATTCATGACCCCATATGTTTCGTGTCCTGGAGGTAACACCCATTACTGTTCAAATGCAACAATGTATAATAATAAAAGGGTTAGAAAATCTGCTTTGCCCTACGGGGGTCACCGGATTAGGCAGGATATCAAGCGTAGACCTGGTCCCAAACTTGACCCAAATGACCCAGTGACTCTTTTCAGCTCTGATGGAAACATAATGAAATTCATAGCACTACAAGTAAAGAAGATGAGTGATCATTGCAAGTGGAAGATCTGTAAGACATACAGATTGTAGATTTTAGTACGAACTCAATGATTATTTTATAATATATTTAAAATACTTAATTTTGATTTATTATAGATGCCTGAAATTCAGTGTTGTTTGTTTAAGTGTAATGGTTATTTATGTTAGTATGGTACATTCGAACTGTTTATATTAACTGTACACGTTGTAATTAGGTAATTGTTTCTATATTTACATTAAGTGTATCAATTACGTCAAATTCTTCATTTCGACTAATTAGCAACTGAATTACATTTATTTTACACCTCATACCTTTTGTAATGTGAACTGGTCCTCTCCCTCGTTGTCATCTCGATTGAAAGCATAGTTGTTGATCTTATAGTAAGGGCCTGGTTTCTTGACGTCGAGTCGCTCCCTCCTCTTGAAACCCCAATCGAAGCCATCGTAATCATCAAGAATGTCTTCTAAACCGTCGTACATGCTTATCTCAGGGTAAGCGTTACTGTTGCTACCCTCTGGAGGGGGTTTCCGGTTTCTTGCCAGCAGGAAACTTCTTATATCTTGCTGTGTTTTCTTTGTATGTTCCTCTGAAAAAAGAAAAGTACGAAAAAATTAAAGCCATTTGCTAGAACTTAACTCAGTAACTATACAATTTCAATTATTCATAGCGCTGGCGTGGAAATTCGCCGCCAACTCTATTTTAAAATGAGTATACTGTAAAATTGGACGAACATACTGCAATTTTGAAAGTGGATTCGTCCACTAAGTGCAATCCCTTTCTAAACATACAAGGATTCGCAACCCTATGGATCACATCAGAAGATCTACCATTTTAATAGAAACGCAAGAAATATTCAGAGAATAACATTTGAAAGGTAGTGAAAAACAATTTTGTAGATACTACAAGCAGTGTCTCGCACCCCTACGAATCAAAACGACCATTAATCAAGCAGTTATGTGTAGGGAAACCTTCATATCATACGCTTTCATATGAAACCTTATATGTTGCAGTGGAAAGCATGGTTTTAGGGAAATTAGCTGGAAAAACACTCATCCACAGACAATTAGGAAGTTTACTTTAATGATACAGATATTGACTATTGTTTTCGAATTAATGACTTAAAAAATTGAGAAATTTGGTATTATAGTGCAAACGCGTCTGGTATATATTATCATGTAAAACGTTCATGGCAGTTATCTTTCTAATTTTTAAACATATATGCATGATCATTAAGATGCTACACGTAATGCTATCAATCTTGAAAGATTTAGAGTAATACTGCAGTTTAGCTACTTGTGCCAAAAGCATTGGAATCTACTAAAAATGCTATGTTTTATGTTCCTATAGCCAGGAAACTAACTTAAAGTCGTGGAAACTAACAAAATGTTTAACTTAAGATGTGTTGACGAAGAGCACAAAAAGCTCATGTTTAAAACGCAAAAGTAATTAGTCCTTGTTTCTTAGGACACAATGCAATTTAAAATTATTTGATTTTAATTGCTTTTCTGGCTAAAATCAGAGGATGATGTGACTGAAAGTACACAACAGAGAAGCGAGTATATGTCCATCCACTCCACTCATATCATCCCATGATTCTGCTACAAAATCATGAAAAATCCCTACAAAAATAATGAAAATCACGTTATTTCAACTACATTATATTCTATAAATACAGGAGTTTCTATTAAACACGGTTTCGATACCTAATAAATTTCCTGGCAGAAAAATTGAATGAGCTTTGTTTTCCTTAATGGCCTAGTTGAGTGACTCTACCTATTATAGATATGCGAAAACGCTGGGAGGGTCACCCAACTAAGCCATCCACCTCCCACCCCCCCAAAAAAGCTCAGTCAATTTTTCTGTCAGGGAATTTGTTGAGTTTCACAGAGGCATCAAAACTGTGTTTAAAACAAGAGTAGTTTCCTGGTCTTTTATAAAACAATGCATTTGGAATAACGTGATTGTCATGGACTTTGTGGTGCACGGAATGATTCTGAGTGCAAGGAGATACATTCCCTTCTACTTTTAGTCATATCAATCTCTGAATTTAGCCTAAAAAAAAACAATGAAAATTACGTAATTTAAAATATGTACGAATAAGGACTAACTAGTTTCGCGTTTAAAACATGGGCCTTGTGTCCTTCATGAGCACATCTTAAGTTCCACATTAGGTCAAGTTTTGGGTTATTTTCCACGACATTTAGTAGGTTTTCTGGCTATAGTAACATGAAACGTAACATTTTGAGTCTATTCCAGTTATATATGGTACAACTAGCTAAACTTATATATGGTATTAAAGATTTATTTCTGAGAAGAATGAGGAAATGTTTTTATATTAATTTCATATTTTCATTTTTGTCTTAGAGGGTATTTTGTTTACTGGTGATCGTGATGAGGTCTTTGAAGCTCTGCGTTCTGATGGTTTGCTTTCGAACGAATGGCGGATTCTTGGATTTCCCATATGGCTCTGCAATTGTGTAGATGCGGTATGTGGCAAACCGTAAGTTTTATATTACTTTTTTTTTTTTTGTAAATTTTCATGTGAAGGTCGAAGTGATGGTGATTGTGTGGGATATCGAAATTGTTTTTTGGTTCCGTGATCGTAAAAGCTCTTTAATGAAGGAGTTGGGTGCCGGTGTTTTGTGGAATAGCATTTTTTCTGTCAGTAAATTGAGTACCTCGATCTTTCATTTTCAGCTACCGGGTATGATAGCAGATCGGAATACTCATTGAGGCACCCAATTATTTCATCTACAATTTATTTTGTTCCCGGTATTGGGTAAGTCAAAGATATACCATATATCTTGTGTTTGATGTACATATTTGGTTTAAGAAGTCCAATACGTCCTATCCTATGTAAAAGCCCTATCCACCTGATACTGCAGATTAGGAACCCCAGGAGTCTATATCTAAATTATACCTATCACCTGCCACGACTTTATGGATGTGGGATTACCGAACGCTAACATTAAATGCTGGAAGGCAAATCTTTATTAGTAATAGTACATAAATAAGTATTGAAGCAAAGAAATTATGAAAAGAGGATGAGTAGAGTATGCCTGCCTGGCTGAAGGCAGCACAGTACACCAAGGATGGAAAAATATTCTTGTCTGCGCCTAGCTGAAGGCATACAAAAGCAAGGTAAACGACTGCCCGCCTAACTGAAGGCGTGCAACCGTTGTTAGGATGAGTTGAAGGCTCCCACCTGTCTGGCTAAAGGCATGCTTGAACCTGGAACAGTAGTGTACGCTTGCCTTGCTGAAGCCAATGCAATATACCAAGGAAGGTTTGAGGACTCCCACCCGCCTAGCTGAAGGCGTGTAGAAGCAAGAAAACGACTGTCGGCCTGACTGAAAGCGTGCAGTTGCCTTTAGGATAGGTTAATAGTCTCGGCCCGCTTGGCTGAAAGTGTTCCGAAACTAAGAAAGGTTGCGAACGAATGCCTACCTAGTTAAAGGCCTGCAAAGGTCTGAGGTAGTATTTGCCTGCCTAGCTGAAGGCTTGCAAATACCGGGAATATGTCAATATGAACTTCGGCCTGCCTGGGTGAAGGCATGCTGGAGATGGAGAATAAGGTAGTAAAAGAGAATGAGCAATAAAAACGAATAGAGAATATAGAATAAAGCATAATATAGAAGGTAAGAATTCTTAATGAAGGAAAAATGCCAAAACAGTTTTGACATTGCTTTATTACTCCGGTTCGTCTCCTTAGAGACAGGACCAGAGGTCTGCTCGGGCTGAAGCCCGAGGAAGAAGTGATCTCTTCGAGCGAATAATGTATTTTTCCCCTTAGCTTAACAGTAAACGAAGGATGGATTTCTAGCCAACCCGAGATACTTTCGTCCTAGGTAAAAATGTCTGTTTTTGATCTCTTCCCCTGGATACAGAGTTTATATACATGCTGGTCATGTAACCTGATAACATCACGTGATAATTTCAAATTAAAACTTACATACACACACACATGTATTTGAATATTTCACACGTTAGTTCTTGCCTTCCAAATTCAGTTTAAAAACGTTCTTGTTAATTTTGATTAAAATTCTTGCGGATAACATCGTTCTTAATCCATCGGGTTCTTTACACATAGTAATTAGTTTATGAAAAAAAAAGGACAACGCACACAGGCGCTGTGTACATTATTAATATTGTTTTTTATTTGCTTCCTTTGTTACTATTTCTTTTCCTTTTTTAGGTTTAAACAAGGTTCTGGTAATATTTCTTATTTACAATTTTTCTTTACAATAATATGTAATGCCATTTTGGGTCATTACATACTTAATGGAAATATTGAGGAGACTAGGTCATTTGTTAATTGTGGCAATTGTTTTCCGTTTGACAAGAGTGTATTTTTTCCGGGTCAGTTTATACTTATTTTGTGCTTGTATTCGCGTAAATTAGAAACAAAGTGAAATGTTAAGTTAAGGAAGCTAAATCGTAAATTTAGCATGAATGATGCTTTTCAATTGGAAGCTACTACTTGTGTACGCGTCAGAATAGATTTTCGTTCAACGGCTTACAAGCGAAACACATTAAATCAAAAATTTCGATTTTAAGTTAATGCGGTTTTCTAAACTTAAAGTGTGCCTTCTTTCGATTGGTGGAATAGTGTTCATTCACGAAAAAAATATTCATCATTTTTAGTTGCCAATCCCAATACATGAACACCATGAAAATAATCTTGTACAGTTGATAGATAAATGGTATAAATAAAAGTATTCCTTACATTTGTTTTTCCAGTATTGTCTTTTAGCTGAAAAATTACAATTTCGTTTTCCTTCATTTTCTCAAAACTGTTTTCTGACTTTCATTTGCAAGCCTATCATTTGTTCTTTTGTACAGCTATTTTTGAAGAAAAAAATCAATGTATTTTTTTTTTTCAATAAAATTTCTGGTATACTATTTTATGTTAAAGAAAATAATCCCATATCCTATTAAAGCTCCTAGCGTAAAAATACCACATCAAGGTACCAGACTGGGCCGCAGTGACTCAATGGTTAGGGTGCTTGGAGTCGTCGGTTGGATCCCTGCTCGTATCATGTGGACTTTGTGATGGTCAAACACTGTAGGCGTGGGTTTTTCACGTTTCCTTCCATTTTCTTAATTCCACCAATCACTCCATCATCACCCATCCGACCTAAGCCAAAGTTATCTAAAGGCCTTAAAAATTAAATTCTAAGCCAAATTCAAATTTAAGGTAGCAGTCTATGTCTCTCTTCTCACCTTGGAAAGACAAAAGTTTTTTGTATTATTATGCTTTTTCCTTTGTTAATTCGTGTTTCACGGATATTGAAGGTTGTGTTGTGAGCCGATGCGTAGTACGAGATCAAAGTTTCTCAAGACTATGCTTCTTTTACATTTTGAAGTCCGCAAAATTGGAAGAGCATGGTTCTGAATTACTCAAAATATTAACTATACGGCGATGCAGTTTATCAAGTTCTTTACTAACTATCCCTATTTCTACCTTACCTTTAGTTTCCTTTCCTTTCCTTTCCTTTCCTTTCCTATCCTATCCTATCCTATCCTATCCTATCCTATCCTATCCTATCCTATCCTATCCTATCCT
>JAGDQP010003065.1:20407-69272 GCA_022664845.1 Lepisma saccharinum
ACGGAGAGACAATAGACATAGTTGATGAGTATGTTTACCTAGGGCAGATTAAAACATCTAATGCAAAGTTCACTAACTAACTCTATGGCTTATGGAACTCGAATGTTCATCGCCGCAGTAACAAATGTTCGCCATTGGATTCTATTCTGGGCAACATCAAGCCAATTTTCATCACGAACCCCTACTTCTCAGAAATCTTTTCTAATATTGTCCTCCCAACGACGTCTTTTCTTCCCAATGGTCTCCTTCCATCCGGCCTTCCAAACAGGATAGAATATAATCTTCGTTCTTCCTCCATCCAAGCTGCATGGTCTGCTCACCTTAGTCATCGCGATTTCATTATTTATAAAACATCTGGTGAATCGTACAGTGCTTGGAGTTCTTCATTATTGACTCTCCTCCATTCTCCAGTCATCTCGTCCCTTTCGGCTCGTATATTTTTCTCAAAACCATATTTTCAATCACACGCAATTTATGTTCATCTGCTAGGATCATACTCTAACTTTCGCAACCATAAAGTATTACCACAGAATTATCACAAATATTACCACAGAATAGTTTATCTGTGGTATTACCGGCAGAATAACCTTTCTCTATATTTTCAATTTCAATTTCCTTGATATTAATCGCGATGTCAGAAGTTTTTGGACTGAATAGAAACATGCATTACCCGATACTAAGAAACTTTTTATTTCTTCTGTGACCTCGTGTTTACTTGTTACGTATGCTCCCAAGTATTTAAATTTGTTTACTTTCCCTATGTTCTCATTCTTAATTGTTATGTACCTATTTCCGTTATTCCCTGCGTTTCGGCATGTTATCATGTATTTTGTTTCATCTATGTTTTCTGTAGACGCATCTCATCGCACGCTTCTACTAAGACATCGGTGTTAGTTTGTAGTGCATCTATATCATCCCCTATTAAATCGACATCATCCGCGTATACGAACAATTGATTCAAACCATTCAATGATAGACCCTTTTCGTCTCCTTTAATTTTTAACATTGCATATTCTAACGCAAAGTTAAACGGTAGTGGTGATTAGGCATCGCCTTATTTCAGTCCGTTGCGAATCTTGAAACTATCTGACATATTATTACCTATCCGCACTCTGTTTATAGGGTCACTGAGACACATCTTCACTACTTGAGCTAGTTTTATCGGAATTCCAAATCATATCAGTATACTGTATAATCTTTCCTTTTTGATATAATCATACGAATATGCTTTCTTAAAATCAATGAACAGCTGGTGAATCTTTCCATTGTATTCCCATTTCTTCTCCAAAATTGGTCTAAGGGCGAAAAATCTGGTCCAGCGTGCATCTATATCTTCTAAATACACATTGTTAATATCCAATTGTTTTATTTACGTATACACTTGGGCGTGTTAACAGAATATTACTTAATACTTTGTAACAGGTTGGAAGTAACGAGATTCCGTGGTAATTATTGCAGTCCTAATTATCGCCTTCTTTGTAAATCGGAACTATTATTGAGGTTTCCCATTCCTTTGGGAGCTCCTCCTTTCTCCATATAGCACTTATCAATTTATGTAGTTCCTTGATTAGTGCCGTTCCTCCTGCTTTAATTAATTCGATTGGAATATTGTCTATTCCCGGTGATTTGAAATTTTTCAATTTCTTTACCGACATTTCGGTCTTGATCTCGCTAGGTTCGGAAATCCATGGTTCTGCGGTATGGATTTCAAATTCCTCTGTTTGTTCCCCGTTGTGTACATTTAGAAGTTTGTCGAAATAACTTTTCCACATATCGACAATTTTAGTCGGATCCGCCTGAAGATCTTCACGTTCATTTCTAATCATTCATAACCTTGGCTGGTAACCTTTTCTTACCGAGTTTACCCCTTTGTATAGATCTCGTATGTTATTTGTCTTCCTGTTTTCCTCTATCTCCTGAATCTTCTGCCAAGTTGACAGATGAAATAAATAGAAGATGTAAAGTGGCATGGAACTTGTTTGGAAGACTACGCTATTTTCAAAAGCAAACTACCAATGTGTCTGAAGCGTAAAATTAATAATCAATGCAACTTACCTGTAATGATGTACGGATGTTAAACTTGGACACTGAATGCGCAAACGACTCAAAGATTAAGAGTCACACAAAGAGCAATGGAGAGATGAATGCTAGGAATTATCAGGAGGAACAGAAAGACGAATGAATGGATTCGCGCACAAACAAAGGTAGATGTAATGTAATCAAAACTGCGAAAAAGATGAAGTGGAGATGGGCTGGTCACATAGCTAGACTAACAGATGGAAGATGGACGACGAATGTACTACATTGGATTTCCAGAGAAAAGAAACGAACGAGACGACTTCCAAATGCAAGATGGGTAGATGAAATTAAACGTTTTTCAGGAGCTATATGGATGAGGATAGCAGCAGATCGAGATATGTGGAAAGAAAAGGAGGAGGCCTTCATTCAGCAGTGGATAGAAAATGGCTGAATATGATGAGTTGTTTAAACTGTTGAAGATAATACTATTTTCGAAAAATGTCGATATAGTTACCTGCATAAGAAAGAACGGTAAAAGAAATGTCGTATACACAATGTGTAAAAGAATATAACTGTGAACGAACTTACAGTAACGAATGTAAAATGATGTCAAGTGTTACATGTGTTAATCTGTGTTATTAATAAAGAATGTGTGTCTTTGAAGAATATATTGTGTTGTACGTTAAATCTTGTAGTACACATGAATACATCAAGAATTAATCAGATTTGCAAATCTTCCACCGGCTGCTGTTTATATAGCTCCCGGATTAGGTTCAAAGACACCGCAGCAGGTGAAAGAAACTTAAATGCTAAATCTATGATACATGCTAAAAAAACATTTTAATTGAACTATTACTTGGGAGCCTTGTTGTTATGGGTTTGTTAATACTTTTCTGAATCGTAAAAATTGACCGAACTTAGAGTATCCATTTTCGATGAAGAATTTTAGTTTTATTTATGGTCTTGAGGCATTTAAGGTTCAGGCAAAGATAGGGGAGGGGAAAGGATTCGAGAAGGTGTCGACCAGGGCCTATGCTGAAGGTACCATCGCAGCATTTGGGAGGTGTGACTGAGGAAAAACCCTGGAAAACCTGAGTCAGAATGGACGGCCGCTGAGGTCGATCCCACGACCTCCCGAATGGTAACTACGCCAACGCTCTACCACTGAACTACGGTGGTTTGGATTTCGATGAAGAGACACATTTAGTGTGAAAGCCGAACAAATATAATATCGTCCCGTTCAAGGCAGTGTAAGGCAATTCCGTAAGTGTATTCAATTAAAAAATTCCACCAGTACACAAAAAGGTGACTGAATGAAGATATATGGAACCTAACATCCGTCCTTTATGAAGAATATGAAAAAAATATTAGTAAAGCTCAAATAGCAACAGAGGTACAAAGAACTGCAAATTTCCAAATTTCGCTTTGAATAGCTTCTCAGTAAAATTTAGTAAATGTAACTTACACCCTTCTGCCTTGAACGCGACGATATAGCTGTTGCTGAAACATAGTCATTTAAGAAACATAAAAGCAATATTGAATTGTTTCAAGGTTGGTCGATATGGGTAATAGTTGATTATGTAATGTGTGAAAATGATAATGATTTCAAATGTATGGGTCAAGGAAGCTATTACTGATGAATTCCGTGAACTACTGATGGACATGTGAGTAATTGAATGTTGAACATGTGTGGTATTGGTATAGTGTTGGATGCTTTATTACATGCGAAATAAGTAATCTGAGATACATTGTTCCTTGAGTATTTGTGGATATGGTTGTTGTTGGCTAACGAATGTGCTTAGAAGATGGGGACTATTCCTGTTTAGTAGTAGTAGTACTTAGTGGTATATTTAAGGCATGGTTATCTAAATATAATCCAGGTCGAATGTTTGAAATCTAAGAAATTAAAGCAATTATAATCATCTGATAAATATTCGGCTTACCAATAGAATCCATCCCATAGAATCATAATAATGTCAAGGATTTGTTGCTATAATATACTAACCTACCTACCTGGAAGTGACAATGCATTACTTAATCTTTGAAATAAAGCATAACCAGTGAACTCGACAAAGATACCTATTTTGCAATTTACCTACTCCACGCGGAAACAGCCAACGCCCTCTACCACCAAGCCACCCGTTTCAACTTCCCCGTTGCATTTTGTATGCAGAAAAGAAAGACACCTCATCAGCATTAAAATCTTAAGAAGGACAAACAAACAATTATTTATTACCATTGCACGTACCTGATTTCTGGAGCTGTTTATTTGATTTATCAGGCAGATACACCAATCCACCTTCAGTGTAGACAGATCCTACTGGTTGTTCAAGAAATTTCTCTTTTTGACTTTGAAATGGGTTCACTGGCTCCCTCTCCTGGTTCTGTTCCTCGACTTCATTGACAAACAGCAGCTCTGCCAGGCGTCGGAGATCCTCCTCGGTCGGCATCGTCATTTTTCGCTCTTTTTCAAACTCAACGCGAATGGGCTCGGGTTGCTCAGCCCAACGGGCTTTCTTGTCTCGAGTTTCGAAACCTTTACGAAAGTTATCAGGAGTGTTGTATTCTCGGTGGAAGTTTTTTGTAGGCATAGTGTCGATGGAGTCACTACCACCACCTCCAGGATCGTCACTAAGAAACTCCAGAGGTATTGCAGGTTGAGAGATTTTCTTCTCCATCTTCTTTTCGTAAATATAGTCGTGGTATGGATTCTCGTAGTAAGTAGGATATTCATCCATAGACAAAACTACTAAAATCAAAAGAAAATAATTTGAATTAGTTGATAACAAATATAATTACATTGAATATTAACTTAAATTAGAGCCTCAGTGGAAAAAACCGCAATATCTTTAGCAACATTATTTAAACCAATTTCTAAATACATTGATGAACTAAACTTGTGTTTTTACTCAAATGAATCCTTCAATGTTAAAAGGAACGAAGTCAAAATAACCCGTTTTTGCTTTTCTCTTTGAATGTACATGTTCTTTCAAACTATGTTAAAAGGAACTGTGAATGACCTTTAATTGTAGAATTTCTATACGATCAGATTTACAGTATGTGTGTTAAAACGCACTAGAGTCATTGACTTGTATCGTTTTAACAAAGTAGTTGATGTAGTGTTTTGTTACATTGATGAACGCGATGTGTCCTCGATGTGTTCGCGATAGGTAGTAGCTGTGTATGTGCCTAGTTATATTGTGAATGTTAATTCTGAAAATGGCTTGACATTTGTTGTATGAAAATGTGAATTATATTTGTTTTCTCGAGTGTCCAATCGTCCGGAAACTTAAGTGTTTTCTTAAAATTTAGAACTTCGTTAAACGTTGTTCTGCACGTTCAGGCCTTATGCTCTAACTGATCTGATTATTAGGATTGTGAAAAACATTTTTATTGGTCTCATAACAGAGCCAGAAAAAGTTATACCTGATTATATGAAATACAATTTAAGTAGAAACTTTTTTATTAGCCTGAAAAATAGGTTATTTACTTAGGTCCTTCTAACATTGGAAGATTCTATTAAACAAAAAACAATGAAAATGTTTGTTTTAAAGTATTGGTTGGTGCGAATGAAATGACTGTCCCAGGTTCGTCATGTCCAAAGTCCAAGATAATACAAACTGCATTACCTGGTTAATGAAAGTAGTCACCATCTGCATCCACACACTGTTGCTATCGCTCAGCTAACGATTGGATTCCGTGGCGAAAGAAATCTGCGATGCGATGAAATTCTCAACTGCATGTTGCACCGACATATTATCAGGGAAGGTCTTCCCTGCCATGAATTGATCAAGATGCCGGAAGAGGTGGTAGTCAGTGGGAGAGATTCGGGGAAATACTGCGGGTGATGAAGGGTTTCATACTGCAAATCGTGCAGAGACTGCACAGTTCTTTGCGCGACGTTTGGGCTGGCATTGTAATGGAACATGAGGACACCATGTCTGTTGACCATGGCTGGATGTTTGCGGACAAGTCTGCGGTACATTTAATTGAGTTGAGAACTGTTACGATCTGCAGTGATGGTTTCACCTCGCCTGAGAGAAATATGATGGATCACTTCCACCTTGAGCCACCATACCACCAACAATACCTTCTGTGTGTAGAAAGATGGTTTAGGACACCGTCCTAGATGATCCAACCATTGTCTTGACGGTTTACGATTGTCATAGCAGATCAATTTTTCATCTGAAATGACAATCCGATACAGGAAACCTTCCCGCTTATTCTTTACACTCACAGAAAACTGCACACCTCCAGACGGCGATTTTTGTTAGCCGCTATCAACTCATATGGAATCCATGAGTCCAACTTTTTCACCTCACAAATCGCACGGAGCCGCAGACTGACAGTGAAAGACGACAGCTGCCGGCTAACAATCGCAAAGGCTCCGGTGTAGCCGTAACTCGTCATCGAAGGCACTAACACTTTTCCGAGGATCCGCTTTCACGGTGTTCCTGAGTAACTCACCCGAACATCATGTTAATCGGTGCTCACGGGGCTCACTTTACAATGTTGTGCCACAGGAACGAAATTTGACCAAGCAACGGCGAATTGTGCGATCATTCGCAATCCTGTCCCAAATGCACTGCTAATGTTTTTTGTGACTTGCTGTGCAGAATGTCCGAGTTTAAATTCATAAAGAAAAATCACTCGCGTGTTCTCCATGGTGAACTTCCATACGACCCTGTTCAACAACATACTTCCTCCTGACTGTCTGGGCGCCCCAGCCTGTTTGTTGGACGTATACAGAGTTTGTGACGTTAGCCGCATGACCTCAGTCGATCCCTGTGTTGTGTTGATGGCGTGCCTTTTCCATCAGACATCAAAGCGGTCATTTCATTCACATCAACTTAATACTTTTCATGGTGATACCAAGATTTTTAGTTGCAGTATTCGCACTTTTGCTTTCATTTGTATACTCTTACTTTTATCTAGAACGATGCTCGTTTCACTACACATTAAATTCAAAGATCAGAATTCCGCTCGAATTGAGCGGAATATTTCATCTTTAGAGAGCGGAATGAGCGGATTTTCATCGGAGAAAAAATATGAGATTTCCGCTCGAAAAAAATGGAATCTATAATAGTTCTTTTCGATGGGAACTTACACATAATCTTTTTTGGATGAACTTTCATCTATTCAGGTAAAATGTTCGACGCAAATTCATGAAAACGACGCAATAAAATGCTCAAAGTGTAGAAAAGGAAGCAAAAGGGAGTATTTATTCATAAGTAGTAACAAAGAAAAGTAATGTTCTTATGAATGAGAGTAAAAAAACAGCGTGACTTCGGTGGAATTTGAACTCGCTACCTTCTGATCAGCGGAGCCAACGTCTTATACCCTAGGATAAACGGCCATTTGAGAGAAAATGGCCTCGAAATGGTCTCTTTCGTCTCGTCAGGTATTTGAAAACAATGTTTAAAGATTTCCTGTATATATCTTATTCCTAAAGTCTTCTCGTATATTTTTGCCACTGAAAAAGTTATAAGGTCTGCTGTTGACATTTTTAAATAAACCCTATTAACTTCACAGTAGGACTTTGTCTTTCGATAATCTTCACGGTAACAAATGGTGGAAAACAAACTTGACTGGTAGCCATGATGCGTTGTGAACCATTCTTAAAATATAAGAAATCGCTCTTTCAAATTTGAAGAATAAATTACGTCCAAAAAGTTTCGGAATTCCATCTAGAAAGATCACATTTTGTATCCAAAGCTAGAGCGTTTCGTTGAAAACCAATCTTTTCGATTGAAAATTCCGCCTTTAAAAGAACGGTCCGATCTAAGGTAAAATATTCCGCTCTTTAGATTTAGATGTATTTTACAAGCAAGAATACTTAGGTGGCAGCGTCTATAAGACGTGTGTTCTTACAACTAGAGAGTTAGGAATAAGTAAACAGTTTTAGTCTATAGTGGAATAGATACCTATAGATTTTGGTAAAATTCAAGAGCTATTCTTTGTGTATGTTTTATAAAAATCAATATTCCATTTTTTAAAAACCTTAACAAGTAAACTTTCTATATAGTACGGTATTTAATCATATAGCGTGCTGAATTTGTCACTTTGTTGTCGACTTGAAAAATATCGAATATTCATTTTTCATATATCTAGGAAAGTTTCTCTGCAGGATCCAAATGTACTGCTTGGGTGCAAAGAATTATTAATGGATGTCCTTTCTATAATCTTGACAAAGGTCCCGGGTTCGAACCTCGGCCGGGGAATGGACGTTTATGGTTGTGGATTTTAACTAGAACGTCACGGATAATCGTGACGGGCTGAAGTCAAACGTTACTAGAATGGCCCATACAAAATAAAGTTTACCAAAGTTTTTTTTTCTATAATCTTGTTAAATTAGCAAAATAGATAAAGTAAAACATAACATATATTTAGTTGCCGTATTATTACTTATTCAAGCTTTCTTTCATCAGTAATCTATTTAGTAGTAAATATTAGGTACCCGAGAATAGTAAACATTACTGAACTAGTAAACATTCCATTTTTAAAGGATAAATTTCCAAGAAGATTAAGCCTATTGAATAACCCTCACAAGGAAATTGAGACAGAGCAAAATGCTATAGAAGTAAGTACCCTCATATAAATGAGCTTTGGAGATTACAGTAGTGATTTGGAGTTAAGAAGTAGCGGACTCCGGTCTCGAAAGCCATATAAAGCTGTTTTAGAGTGTCGTTGCGCTGACACCGCGATACTCTCTTTGAATGAAAGCCATTTGGTAGGTCAAGGCACTTTATGGTCTGTGGAGTGTGTAGGCTTAGTCATTTACAAGTGGAAGAACTGTGTCTATAGTTTCAAAGTTATTATTATTATTAATATTATTATTATTTACTTATTGAGTTGAGGGTAGTTTGTTTTACTTTGTTACAGTGATCATTCCTTTGCCTCAAGGTTCTTTTTTGTTATGAGTGTTTTCATTTATTCGCCTTGAGGCTCTTCTGTGAGGTAACTCAGTCCAAGGACCTTAAGTTACGATATGTTCTAGTAGTTCCTGTTGAGTCACAGCTGAACTCGAACGCTTCCGTTGGTGTTGGTCCAATCCATAATTGAAGACCTGAATTGAAAAATATTTCAAGTACACCGGAGTATTTTTTCACGAGGAACAAAAGACAGTTCAATTATTTTGTATCAAAAAGGATTTCTGTGGTGGGATTAGAATGTCATATATTTTATGTAAGTGGGTAGCCAATGGAATATAGATACCGACGAAATGAAAAAATGCAAATACAAAAAAAGTGGACTTGGGATGTTTTGCAATTCAGGTCTTCAATTTACTTTGATATGATGTCAGCATCGTTGATTGGATTTATGATTAGTGTAAATATAGTGGATACATATCATGTATCGAAATCATTTCGTTTTTGAGATACTGGGATCCCAACTTTCAGCACAAAATCGCCTTATTACAATGATATATAAAATTAATATTTCTCAATAAATCATAAACAATGAATAATCCGATGACATCTCATTTGGATTTGAATTTGATTTTATGCATGAAATTGATTTGCCTTTAGGCAACTATGGCTCAGGCCGTATGGGTGATGAAGGATTAAATTCAGTTCACCTTCTGAAACTGGCAATGTATTATCAATTTTATATTAAAAGTTCAGCAGTTTGAAAAGTTTTTGCAAGATTTCCGAAAATACAAAATTTGTGAAAAGGAACTTCTTTTCGTGTGCATCTTACCTATATAGGTCAGTGTAACATTTTTGCTGCATAGCTTTGCTCTCTTGTCGTGGCAACATGTCCTTCGAGTCAAGCCAGTTTGCGTATATACTTGTTTTGTGCGAGGGCCACCATTTTAGTGTATTTCTGCTTTAACGAAAGATAGCATAATCTGATAAAGCGCCCATCCAGACATGTACGGAAATGTGTCGATGTTATCTGGAAACAGGTACCTGTCATCTTATGTTATTGTAAGCTATACGGAAATGATTTTTTTTTTTTTGCAGATTTTAGCCTGTACGGATATGTGCTGTACGGAAGTGTGCTGCATCCATTTTTCTTGGTCCTTCGACCAGCACTCTTACGCGCGGACTCAGTATGATGAGAATGGAGCTAGAACATTTCAATAATGTGAGATTTTATAACAACAAACACATAAGAACATATAACAAGTACCTTACTTGGATGGTTTTGAAGTTTTAGTTTTTTTTAAATTTATTTATTGCCCTCATCTAATGCAAGTTAATTAAAGTTTTTACCCCTTTTTTTATTTTATACATTTGAAAGATCTTCGTAAATTGTAGCGTCCCCCCCCCCAAAAAAAAAAAACAATTTGAAGCCACTAGCTACATATTGTAGATATAAACACTATGTCAAGGGAGCTTCTATTTGTATTGAAGAAGTAATATTACATCTTGAGTTATGTCTGAATAAGTGAGAATGCTCTTTTGTTGCAAGTCAAACTTAAGTATCTTTCAATAACAATAACAATAATAGATACAAGAATACCCTACCATCATTTAGTTCACGTGGTTCTTGGGCCAATTGTCTTCCTTCTTCTTCCAGTTCTTGTATAGGCGGGTAGTAGATCTCGTCTGCGAACTCTGATTGCGGATCGGTCTCACTCGGAGTAAAACTTACATACGCAAGATCATGCGGATCAACTTGCATCTACAAGAATGAGAACAACATATATTATAATTACGCAAGAAGAAAATAATGTACCTTTAAATCTTAAACTTTTAGAAATTGAAACAACAACTAATAAAAGAAATGCAAATTGCGTATAGAAAATTCGTCTCTGCAGGGACCGAGATGTGAACCAGGCTTCCGACAGAGTGTTCTGCCATTGAGTACCATGGTTCCAACTAGTCTGTAACCATATAGAGTACACCATGGGCATCAGGGACCAGCACATGTATGGTAATTTGGATTTGGATTCCACTTCTGCAGAAACCATTATTATTATTATTATTATTATTTTCAATTTTTCAACCTATTACCATATAAATGTCCTTTCTACAAAGGAAATCAACTCGAACAAATAGCTATCTACATTTAGGGTACTATTATAGGTTGGGCTTGTTAATTATGTACCCATATAGCAGAGAATTATTGTAGTTTTACAGTCAACATTTATTCTAAACAGACCTCTTGTGTTTAAGTAATTGTTCTCCAATGTGCAAAGAAATGTTAGTTGGAGTAATATTGAGAGATTCAATCGTCAGCGAATATTCGACATTTGTGTTGCAAGTGATCTCTCATAAAGATATTGAAATGAAGAGAGGCAAATTGTGTGTGGGTATATGCGAGCTTTCTATTTTCCTAATTCTTTAAAAGGGTAGGGAATAATAAACCACAAAAGATTGTTGTCCAAAATTATCCTTCTCTTTCAGAATAAATATGTTGCTGTAACAAAAACGGATTATTAGCCTTATTAGACCGAGAGGCATTTAATAAAACTGGGAAAAGCTCTTAATGGGATTTCCAATCTGGAATAACCACTTGAAATTAAGCAGCTTTTCGAACCTTTTCTGTAGTCTTTGAAATGCTATTAGCTTCAATTTTAAAAAAGCTAATAATAATGCTGTGTTATGGGCAAGTATTTCTGTCAGGAACATATTAATCTGAAACTAAGCTTCAAGCAATACTTTTTAAAAACATCGCTTTATTTTCTTCATAATTAGCTACCTGTTCCTTCCTCTTCTGTTACCTATAAACGTCTTTTTTTTCGCAGAAGAAGATCTTAACTTTTTATTCGCTATAATTTGGTGTTCTGAGAATTCACTTAATCAAATGAGACTGAGGCATTTTCATACTATATAAAAAGAGGAAGAAGAAAACCAGATAACCACTAAAATAATGGCGCTCAATATATTCCATCTCATATGTCAACAAACACTTTTACAGCAACGGGTTTTTTTTATGAAAACGAACATCAATTTTCGGAATCACTTCTGCAGACGATTGGAAAGCAAAGAATGATACATTTGCGAGGATTAGTCTACTCCTGACCATTCACTAAGCAGAATTTTCTATCTCGAGTATTATATAATAACTCCTCCATCGAAGAAAGCACCATGTTGCGTAAAGTATACAATACCCAAGAGCAAGAGATACCGTCTTAGACAACGAATACACTTGGTGAGAATACTGTTGGATTTATTGAATTGTTTATTAACGTCTAAAACAAGCTGGTGAGCTTCTAAGGATGGGACCTACACTTTTTGGTACAGTAAGCTTCGAACCACTTAGTTCAATGGACCCCGGAGGGAATTGAATCCGCGACCGCGCGCACAGAAAGCCAGCGTGCGTACCTCTAGGCCACCCCTAGGTCTAAAAAATTGCTGAACATTCACTCATTCAGTTTATAGTAATATGTAGCAGCTTGTTAAAGTGGAAGGTTCCTTTCAAATCAAGTTCAGTTTTTATCATTTCATAAAGTGGTAAAGTAGCAATCAATAATTAGAGACCTGAATTGAAAAACATCCCTAGTCCACCGAAGTATATTTTTCAGGAGGAAAGAAAAGCAGTTCAAGGTCTTCGTATGTTATCCTATTCAGCGGAAATTATTTTGTGTTAAAAAAAAGGGTTTCTGTGGTGGGATTAGGATGTAATATTTATGCAAGTGAATAGCCCTTGGAGCACAGATACCGACGAACACAAAAAAATGCAAATACGAAAAAAGTGGACTTAGGATGTTTTTCAATTTAGGTCTTCAATTGTTTATACTGTCAGACATAGCACAGTTTTGAGAGCTGAGATTGTAGTTTTAGAGTTAGAACAGTGAGGAGAATACATATCCTAATTTATATTTAAAGTTGAAGCATAACTCCTGAATTAAACTTCAGATCTCAAATCCAATATCTACATAATTTATTACTATTAAATCGAATTAACTTGCATGAAATTTAATAATGTGTCTTGTGATTGGTCGCATGTGAGTACTAGATGTGAAATTGTGACCATAACTTTACATATATGATTAAAGGCTGAACCACAATTTACTTGTATTTTGTGAATTTTAGTTACCAAAAGATTTTACTGTGCTGTTGCAAAGTTTCGCCAGTTTCCTGGAATACATCAGATAATTTGCTGCATGAAAATTTACAAATAAAAATTGGAGACCTTTTAGTTTTCAAAAAGTCTTCAAAGGAAGAAAATTTATGAATTTCTTGACTATTAATAAGATTTTCATTATTAGTATTTAGAACAGTATTCAGCCAAGTCAAATTCAGCATGGTAATCTAGCTTATATTCATTTTTATTAGTAACCTTGCTTGGGATTTAGATGCTACTAGGCGCCTATTTTCCCTGACCTTTTTTATAGGAAAATGGCTGAAAAGTTTTAATATCACTCAAGTGATAATTACCACGACAATCTCCTCTTCTCAATCCGTCCTCTACAACATCCCCAAAGGTTCTTAAGCAACCGTACTTTTCCATTCCTTTCGTAAACCTATGGAGTATTTCCAAGTTACAGCAGTTCTTCTCGTCACGAGTTTCTCGCGAGGTGAAAACAATGATTTGTCATCAGATCTGTTCCGCTTTGTCCATCTGTGAAATTTGGTCAGGGAAAGTGTGTCAGTTAAGGGACCCGAAATAAGAAGCAGAGACTTTCCTCTTTGTTTTACACGATTCTAATAAGCAGAAGATTCAGGTCTTCGCTTTGTTTTTGTTTTCTAATCATCACTGATAACGCTTCAATGTGTAAAATGTGTCCAGAAAATCATACAGGTTTAAAATGACTATTGCATCGCCACAAAGAGTATTAGACATTCAAAACAGAATCAAACAAATGAGAAACTCTTAGGCATTTTTCTTGTTGAGAAGTGGACGACGAATGTGCTTAAGTAACGTACGCAACTCACCATGGCCTTACAAGGAACCATATGAAGTTCCACCTAGATTCCAGAACGTCTATAAAATCATAAGGATATGCATATTAATGTGTATAAGAAAGTAAAGGACAGAAAAATACAGTAAACTTTGTATTTTTTTTTCCTTTCCAATTTTTTAAATAAGTAAAATCGTGGTAAACTAAAACTTCTACCGCTATTTCTAAGATATTCAAGGCTGCAAATTTTTGTTAGCTTTAAAAATAAGAAGTGTATTACAAGTGTTTTCTTTTTTGTTTTTTTTTTCGATTTCCCAACATTTATAGCGATTGGACAAGGATCGTTTTGGAAATGGCCTACACAAATTAAAATTACACCCTGAGGACAAAGAACAAATTGCAGCGTTAAACACTGCGTGGAAACCAACCGTCAGTCTCAATAAACTTGTAGTACGTAGATTAGAATCAGTCTCAATTAACAGTATAGTATGGATTGCATTGAACACGTGTTTCGTAAGGTCCATAGTCATTTTTCGCAGCTAATGTGACAAGCAAGCATACAGTATTTCCACAGTTAGAGACCACGTAAAGAAGTAAATGCGGCAAGGTGAACAAAAAAGAGGTTACGTTCATTTAGCAGAAACATCAAAGCAATTAGAATAAATGCTAATTTTAATGACTCATTTGTTAATATTTCGACCAAAAACTGCTCCACGAGGATTTAGAAAAACAAACAGCAAATTACAAACATCTGCATGTTGAGCTCATTTTTTTTCTGTTTCAGGTATATTTTTTTAATTTAAAAATTTAACAATGAACAAAATCTTAACCAATAACATACAAAGTCTTATTTCCTGAATTACTCAGAAGGCATTTCGAAATCACAGTTAATTTCATTTATCTGAGAAATGACAAAAATTAAGAGCATGGAGGAAAACAATGTTAACCATCACTTTAAAAATAATAATAATAATTGAGTACAGGAATACAATGGTAACACTCATGTGAGCTGAACTGTGGAAAGAGTTCAAGTTAAAAACAACAGATGGCAGCATATTGGCAATTTGCTTAATGGGAAGCCGCATATGGCCGCAAAGTAGAATGAATTTTCCTAACGTAATATCTCAATACATGCTCAATGTGGGTTAACGTTGTTTTCTCCCATGCTATTCAAATATAGCACTACATTTTCAACATTGTACAAGTTAAAGATATTTGTAAATTTGAATGATGAACTTGTCTATAATTTCTCTTTAAGTTTTTCTTTACCATTTCATCTCCTTCTATGGCTTTGAGAGCTCCTTCCAAATCTTGATCAGCTAAGCCATTGCAAATGTCCGTGTTATGGTCCAACCTATCCAGAAAGAAAAATTCTTTAATTAGTTTTCTAAGATAAAAGAATAACATAATGACGCATGATACAGCAACAAATAATAATTAACTTAGGAGAATTATTACAACTCAAAACGAAACTACTAATATACAATACACAGCGTTTTACTTCGTTGATAATTTTTATTACTTTTATTGTTTTCTCGTGTTATTTTAGAGTTGATTTCTTACATATCTATTGGAGAATAAAGCACATTTTAAGCATAAATGAACTGAAGAAAAGTCTGGAACAATTATTTCGTAAAGAGGACGTCATCGTTTAACACAATGGTTCTAAACCTGAGCTCCGGAAACAATATCATTCAGCGAAAGTAGCAACTATGAATATAATTTTGTTTAATTTTTCACGTAACGTTGTTCTGATAAGATCAAGTTCAGTACTTTTATGTCCAGAATGGATTAGAAAAATGGTAAAAGATTTAAGAGATATTTAGTGTAGAAAGAATATCTTGAAGGGAGTAAACGATGAAGGTATGTGGCATCTGCTGAACAAAATCTTTCTTCCGTAACTTGATATAATACAACCTTCATCATATACCTGATAACTCCTCAAATAACCTCCTTTTTGCAGGTTTATAGACCCCAACTGATTATTGAAGGGCTAGACGCTGTACAAAATTTACTGTTTGTTACCTTAATCTATATTTGAATAATCTATAGAGCGTGAGCTCCTGTGCACCGAGGTCCAGATAACATTGCAGACTGGCTCAACAATGGGGAGGAATGCATATTCGAGCACCACAGCCGGTCACCCTGATTTTGATTTACCAGTTAAGTTTCCTTAAACAAACTATTATTAGCGAAATATTAAATATTACAAAAAATCCTTTTACATGGCACATGGGGGACCTATATAGAGCGCAATCGTTCAATATATCCCCCCTTTAGCTTGAATGGCGGTCTCCAATCTTGGTCTGAAGTGCGCGCATGCACGACGTAATGTATCTGAGTAAATGTTGGCGAATGCTGCCTCAATGGCGGTCCTTAATGACGTCACATTAGAATGCCGAGATTTGTTGGAGACCCTTTCAACTACACTCCATACGTAGTAATCAAGAGGAGTTTAAATCAGGGCTGTTGGGAGGCGAAAATTCCTTAGACCAAAACATATCAAAACAGTCTGACTTCCAGTTATGCACCAAATGGCTCGTGTGGGTCGGTGCACCGTCTTGGTGAAAAGCAGATGGAGTTCCAGACACCAGTTTCCATCCACGGCTTCACAACACTCAAAATAACGTTCAAATAAACTTCTTTTGTGACAGTTTCTTTGTTTTTAAAAAATGTGCGGGCATGACATGACCCTCGCTGGACACAACACTTAACACGTGAAGACTGTAGTTTTTTTTTTTTTTGTTTTTTTTGCAACAATAGGGATGTCTTCTGGAGCCGAACATTTCGCCACAATATCATAAACTGTGCATGTCGGGTAGTTAAAAAGCGGATTATATCTGCTGCTGAGTGCCCAGCCTTTTAACAATCGTGGCACTTTTTATCATACTCTGCACTTCGTTTCAATACCTTGGCCATTTTGAGATTACGACTGTTTACTACAAACACTTGACAGTGCAGAGCGCCAACGACGACCTCTGGCGGAAGAATAATGTAGCGGAAATTTAAATTTAAATTTGTCCGGATTTTGGTGACGCACCCTGTAGTGGGGTATTTAGTTTCTAAGTGAAGGCAAGTAGTTTTTTTCTCGAAAACAAGAATTTGTGACTTACATGGTTCTGACTCTCAGGTGCAGATTTATCATCTAGTCATTTATCACTTTTAATAAAATGCGTACTTATATAGAACATTTAAAACTACAGTGCGCTGCATTTGAATGTTACAGACCCTGAAGCCTGTCTTGCCGCAGGTAGAGTGGGAAAGTCCGTGCAGTGTGCACTGTTTCCTAGTGGAGGACAGTGAATCAGCGGGAACTGACATTTCCGCATGGTTGAACTAATTTTGTATTGAATTGAATAATTTTGGATTCCAAATGTTCTGGAGTAAACAAAAGAAAAACTATCACTCATGGTAAAACACGATGCAGAACAATTATTATTTCTCGTTGAGAATTCTCTCTGAAAAAAGAAAAATCGTACGAAAGATGTAAACACAAATTGTAAATATCACAACTTTGCTTTTCTCTCGTGGGAAACAGGACACCGACTTTTGCACTCTAGCCTACGCTTAGAGCGATTCTAGTAACTCTTAAATGCGGCGTTTCTATTATGTTTGAAGTAATTATTCGTCCAGGCTGATTAAAAATAATGAGACTATGCCTGTTTATTTCGAGGAAGTAGTCGTGATTACGTAGTGCTGGTTTGTGTGAAGAAGACCAACTTCGACGTGCCTGATTCTGCCATTGAATTGTAGTAGTCTCGATACAGGGTGTTGCAAAATAACACTGACAAATATACCTCACGAGATTTCTGACATGAAAATAAGACAAAAAGCATAGACCATTGAAGATGCACAAATACTTCATTTCGTCGCTATAGGCTGCCGAAACCGTGGGAAAATTTTATTTCGCCTTATTTATTACGGCAGAGTTAACGTCGCTAAACCTTTTCTTTCACTCAACCATGAATATACATAGGAAGCTATTTCTATGAGTGCACATGATATAATAACACATAGCAGATAATTATACTTTACAGCGTGATATTTCCAATACCATGAACAGTAAAAATGCGGGGTCAGAGTACTCTCAAAGACTTTAAACCTGCTGCTCTATCAAAAAATGTATGATCCAAAACTACGCAATATTCCCCAAAGGAAGTAGGAGATTCCCAGAAATTCTGTGAAGTAAAGGTGGGACCAAATAAGCATGAATGGGACCTCTTTCCAGCTAGTAACAATAATTCATTTGCAGCAAGTCAATATCTCAAATAAAATTTCTTTCCGGAACGATTTTAGAAACATGTGTGGTTGCATAACAAACAGGAGCAATTTACATACATTCTAACGAACGTTTGTGGTACTTTTCATCAGTAAAAGAAAGTGTTATTGCCCGGTTAGATGCTAGTGACTACGTTTATCATCTGTACTCATACGGAAAGTTGTCTTATTCGTGCTTATTTCCACCCACATTCACTTCAGAGAATGCCTGGGAATACCCTACTTTCTTTGGGAATTCCTTGTTACGCATCCACTGCACAATTTTGGAATATGCATTTCTGGATAGAGCATCTTTGAAGTCTTTGAATGTATCTTCACCCTCCCAGTTCTACTGTTGACGCATTAGAAATATCAAGATCTAAAGTTAATTTGCCTGCGGTGCGGCAGCCAATAGCACCGAAATGAAGCATTTGTGCACCTTCAATGGTCTATACTTTTTTCTTATTTTCATGTCAGGAATCTCGTGAGGTAGGTTTGTCGGTGTTATTTTGCAATACCCTATAGTTGTATCATAGCGAGTGGAAGAAGTTCATACGATGGCAGATGAGGTATAGATGTGTTTGTGAAAGTACACCAGGGACAATATTGTGTCGAACTTGGAGAGATTGGTGAAGAAGAAACAGTGGGTATGTTACAACAAGCATATGGTAATGAAACAATTAGGCATGCGGTAGTATATCAGTGATGGAATGACTTCAAAGAGGTCAACACAAAATTCAATTACACATCTCTGGTATACTTTCACAGATACGTTGATTCGGTTAATCCTAAAGTAACCGAGACTTGAATTAGGGTGTCAGCTTAGTTGCAATATTAGTATTCTGCCTGGAGTCCTTACTCGAGTGTAAGTAGATATCTTTAAACAAACAGACTATTACATTAAGTTAGTGAGTAATTTAGACTTACAGTTCTTACGCTGTAAATTTTTGGATGTCATTTAGTATAGGCTACAGGCACTATTATGGATTAATTATACTTCCAATCAAATCATGTTGACTACATTTGTTTTATTAATACACCAAAGTGACTTGTTGGCTATTATTTTCTATTAATACATTTATTCACATACGAAATTGCCGAGGTATTATAACGAAATTACCAATGCTATCAAAAAATAACCAGCGGTTCACAGTAACAATAGTACATAATCTATGCTGTAATCAGAGTACCAGTCTTACTACCTTTTAGTACCTTATTCACAAGTATAAGTATTGCAATAAGTGTATTGAAGGCAAGATATAAAAAAATACTTGAAAATGTCACGAAATTACCAAGGTTTACCCTATAGATTTTCCTTTCGTATTCTAATTGATTGATGGTTATATACTATGTTCCATTTATGAATTGTGTTAAAGAATATTAGACTACATGGACTCCTTTCAATCTTCATTGACTATTGAAAACTATATAGCTGGCTATCAGCTGAATATCAGTGAAGCCAAAAGCAGAAATCATATCAATTAGATTGCATTCACGAGACGCATATTTTCAAATGTTTCAGTAACGTAATTACTAGAGCATAATTGGTTCTAAGCAATTTCATCATTAAGTCAGAATAATGTTTACAGTCAACGATGAATAAGCATCAGGAGAGACAAGCGTGAGAACTCTATTTCATTACGTCAGATGGTGCTCATATTTCTTTAAAGAGAGAAGTTAGCTTTGGCTTTACATCAACAACTTTGAGCTTTCAAGTAGAGTCTATCCAATCTACCAATGTCACATAGCTGAGTGCGAATATGATGCATCAGAGGGTGAATAGAGTACAAAGAAGTCTCGAGTGGATGGAGAAACACTACAAAATAAGCAGGAAATCAGCGGAAGCGAGCAGCAATGTTGTCACATAAGCAGACTACAAAGACTTGAAAAACTGAAAATATGTGCTGCCTGAGAGCGAAACAAAAAGATGTTAGTGTAGCCTACTTTCGATTGAGATTGGGAATAACTATCAATATAAGATTAAAGATGTCTATCATAGTACTACTACTATTACTATTA
The DNA here is from genome assembly GCA_022664845.1 of Lepisma saccharinum. Classification (NCBI taxonomy): domain Eukaryota; kingdom Metazoa; phylum Arthropoda; class Insecta; order Zygentoma; family Lepismatidae; genus Lepisma; species Lepisma saccharinum. The sequence goes on from JAGDQP010003065.1 coordinate 40,500, forward strand.
CTACGGGCGACAGCGGTAAATCCTTAAACAGGATTTACCTGTAAATCCTCTCTCTCTCTCTCTCTCATACTTTTTTGACTTAGCTTACGGTTATTCCCCTTTTAAACTTTTTTGGGCCACGTCCTCTTTCCCGTCTTCCAATCGTATCTCCCAATAATCTACTTCTCCTGGTGTAATGACTCAGTTGCGGATTTATAACCAATATTGGCCAGGCATGCGGGTTCGAATCCTGCCACTGGTCATCGTGATAGCGATTTTTCAATCCATTTCACAACGTGGATGCTGGAATGGTACCTTTAGCCCTTATCTTTCGAGGATGATTACTTGCTCAGAGTCTCCATTTCACTGACCTGTGGACGGGCTTTGATCATGCAGCTCAACACAGAAACACGTAGATCACCACGTTTACATCAGACAAATTTGTAATATTTCCAAAACAATATAACATTAGAGCTACGAGTATACTAAAGCATTATGGTGAGGGAAATAATTGATTTTGAATTTGATTTAGGGAATTCAGGTGTCTTTAGCTTAGACCGGGACCGGGGAAAGCAGAGGATAGGAAAGGTATTGAGCATAGCTTCACTTACAGTACTATCATTGGTGAAACTGAGGAAAATCTTGGAAAACCTCCGGCGTGCCTATCCATTGTCGATACAAATTCCGCGACGTTACCGCCTGGAACATGATGAGGCTGGAGGCGAGGGAAAGAGGAATCAAATGTATTGTTTTGGAGATGCTATCGTCGCTTCCAAGGCATAAACGTGTACCTTTTATAGAACTTACGCTTCTGCCTTGTTTTATAGAACTTACGTGTACTTACGCCCTTCTGCCTTGAACAAGACGATAGTAGCAGTGTCCGAAGAATCATATAGGAAAATGTTGTCAGATGTAAGAAGCTGCGAGCAACACGAAATGAAAAGAAAAGTAAGCAAGTATAATAGGTTCATAGTACATACGGAGGGCTTACTCACAAATTTGAGAACATTGATCATTGATCATTGACGTAACAAGTGAGAAGAGGGCGAAGCATTTGGAGAGTCTGCTAAAAAGTTTATAACCTATGTGGTGGTGGGGTATATGTAATGGACTAAAAAAGTGACGTGAAAAATCTGAAGTACTGAATACAACGAACCCAATACAGAAGAGATGGAATAGCAGATCAAAATCTGTCCGAGAAGGACTACACGTACAGTGTGTAACGTTGTTTTTAATTCATTTGAATACTCATTACGATTTATTTCATTTTCTTTTTCTCTCGCATCAATGTAACAGAGGATGCAGTTGTTGCAGTATCCAAACCACTGCACTGCAAGGAATAAATATTTTGAACGTGACATAAATAATGGTACCATCCTCATGCGAAAGTTCATTCTTGTACGTATGCATTATTTAATGCCAACTGACAACCGGCTTTTGCTCTTAAATTGACTACCAAGAAACTCCATTCATTATTCAGAGTGAAACATTCGCGTCAGTCAGGCTTGGACTTCTGTGAATCGTAATACATTCCGAGCACAAACGACAGATGGCATTAGTGGACGTACTCTTCTCTGGCTCTGCCTATACGAGATATTTACAGCCCACGCTAGATGTGATACTGTGTCAGAATTGTCCGATTGGGTGAAGAGGCAATACTAGGGGAAGTAATATTTTTTCGTCTTCGAGGCAGGGAAAGACAGTTTTGTTGAATTTCAACAAGTTAATACTAAACAAAGCTTTGAATTTTGACGTAACTATGTGTTGATTAACCCAAAAAAAGATTATCACTTCTGTTTATCAGAACAATGTGATGCATTAAAATGCTTTTTTTATAAAATTTAGAAAACTTCTTAATATTTTTGTAACCCGAATGAGATTGAATTTGCCAATGCATTTTGAGCAATGATTGGTTTTTCTAACGACGTGGCTACCTGTGGCCTGAGTATTTTTCTATAAAAGTGTTCACCTCTAAAAAAAAAAAAAAAGCCATGTAGCTTTGGGATTGCTACTAAGAAATTATGGTTCCCTGTTTTAAGTATCTGGTTAATAAATTCATAGTGCATTATATAATAAGTGAGACAGAACTGTATAAATAACAATTTACTGTAAAAATGAGATTCTTTTCCATTTACCTACTCCAGTGCCATTCCATCTTAAACGGTACAACCTAGGTCGCTTGACCTCTTTCAATTTTTTAAAAATATTTATATCCCCTATATGTGAATAGTTCAAAAAGGGTATTCTTTTATTTTCATCCCCAGTGATTGATTAATGGCGGCTATTTTTGTATTACGGCGCATGATATAATTTGCGTTTGCAGATATTTACGGAAAATATAATATCTGCGAACTGGTACATCATAGGACATTCAAACAAACACCATTTCTTGCTTTCTTTATAACTTTAATTCTCTATATGAAAAGCTAAAACGTAATCTTATTGGTCAAAATGATATCCCCAGTAGCACACATACGTGTTTTCAATTTTAGGTTCATTTCGTTTATTAACCGTTATCGGTTGAAAAAAAACGTTTACTTTTAAATCATATTTCAACAAAGACGTCATTGCGTTGATAAGACGTTAACACAACGGGGATTCAGTATGTTTTTTCAACTATGGTATAATGTATTTTGTTTAATGCATTTGTTACTAATGTTATGTCAAAAAATATAATTAAAAACTAATTGAATGACACAAACTAATTTTCGTGTTCTCATGTGCACGTTGAAAACAGGTTGAATTTTAAACGATATTTCAACCAAGTTAGAATTTCGTTGATATGACGTTAATGTGATGTACTTTCAACTATCATTCATACAATGTCCTAGATCTCGTTTCACACTTGTATTTCTAAGTTAATTTCTTAAACATTATAATTAAAAGCAAATACAATGAAAATAACGATATATTTTATGTTTTCATTTGAAAACAGGTTGAATTTAAAACTATATTTCAACGGACATTTACTTTGAACGATACAGTAAAAGAGTAGTGGCCTCTCCAGGTGGATTCTTGAATAAGTGGTCAACGCGTCGAGCAACTAACGAGAAGTGCAGAACGTTGCTGTGTTCGAACCCCACAGCACCCGCTCGGATTATTTACTGTTGGAAAATTAACAACGTGTATCGTGATAAAAGCAGCGGATAAAATGAAACTAAATGTGTGTATACAAATAGACGGCATTCATGCTCTATTTTGGCCAACTAAACCCGTTATCTTCATCGTTTCTTCTCAACCATTATTCAACGTCGAAGAAATCGTTAAACAGGCGGACATTTTGGTACATTTACAACGTTAACATAACGTTTCGGCACAACGTTTAATCCATGTATTTTCAAAGTTTGTGTGCTACTGGGGATCCAAATGTGATTGACGGAAAAGAACAAATTCCGTTTTTTATGGTGTTGTTTCTCATGGAAGGGATTGCCCAGATAGCACGCAAGTTTATACTAAGTTTGGACTAACTTTGATTTTCCCTTGCACCATACCAAGTTTGATGCAAGGTTGTTGAAAAATTGATGATGACAAACATGCCTCATGAGCTTTGATTTTTGTTTACCGTTACAAATTTGATATATAAAGTTTGCTGCAGAGTTGTGGCAAAATTAGCAATACAAACCCGCTGCATCAAACTGGGGAAACATCAATGGTGTCGGTTAGTAATCTGCTTACCTACATGTAGAATAAATTACGGTACCAAAGTGCTTCTAACTAGCTCTCACCTTGGCGTAATGATAACGTGTTGGATTACTAACTGGAAAACCGGGCTTCGATCAAGATTTTTTCTGTTCTAAACTTTTTTACTTCTTTTTGTTCGTACTTATTGAATAAAGCAGTGAAGTACATGTTATAATGATTTTCCTGAGGAGGCTTGCTTGTGAAAACTCATAGCTCTAACACAGGATAAAATCAGCAATACCAGTGTTCTTTTACTTCATAAACAGTCTTCGTAACATAAAATGACTAGTACAATAGAAGGCAGTCGGGAAATGGCGCGATAGTGTAGTGTAGAAATGTTTAGTTCGATATTTGAGTTTAAATGAGTTACAGATTTGCAAATTATGGGTGAATAACACTCGTGTGCGCTTTGGTAAATATGTTATATTACACCAGAGTACCAAAGAAATATGTGAATGCATAAATTAGGAAGACGTCATAGACTTTAAGAAAATTGACTGAGGGGGTATATACTGGTTTAGGTTTCAAAATTATATTATTAGGGATCTACGTTTTTATGCTTGGGGATAACTTTTGGATGTTTGCACCGAATACAGCATCTATAAACACCTGCAGACAAGTAATGGATTTAGTTAATTATTATTCTTAAACATTAAATAACTTTTCACATTTGGAACAATTATAATGGTTTCTTGGTCAAGAGAATTTCTACATCACTAACAAAAATGAGTTTAAGCACGATTAGTCAAAATTTGATAGAGAAGAATTTCGAATTTGAGAGATAAGCTGTAACCAAACGACCTTAAACCTTAGCTGTTCCAATTTTGTCATAAAAAAAACAAACAACAAGTGCTTGGAGTTTCTGCTATGTGCACAATTAACACATCTTATTTGGTTAAAATCAGCAGAATATTGGAAAGTTCCTAGACTTGTAACGATTAATTCTAATCGTCTACAACAGCTGAGGGATTGTTTCCAAGAGCTTCCGGTCACCGTTCGCTTTCAACTCTTATGTCATGGATTAACATGTGCAAATCGAAATTATGGAAAAAGTGGCACTCGTTACATCTTTACAGCAGTACTGGTGGCTTCAGATATGGATTGAATTCATTATGTTAATATAGATTTTCCGATACGACCTGTTGTGCCATTCTTCGGTGATTAAGTGCAAATCTTGCTTGAGTTTCTTGCAAGTGAAATGAAAGAACTCAAAGTATTGGCTTTACCTTATACAGATCCTCTGGATATATTCGGAAATAAGTAAACCAAAATTCCCTGATCTAATTCATTTTTGCGTGAACTAATTGCCAAGAATGGTTGAATCGTCAGCCTGGAATTACTTGGAATACTATCTGACATTGCGCTTAAAGTAATTGAAGAACCTGGCTACCATCTTCAGATTTTAAATGCCTGCGACTCGAAAGAAATCACTGATAATGGAATCTGTAACCTTATGAAGATCACGGAGTGTGTGAAAGCGAAGCCCCAACTGTCGCTGGGAAACTAGATGCGGAGTCCTTGAAACTTTACCCATCACTTCTAGACAGGGCTTCAAATCATTGCAATGGTGCTAATGAAGAAATTAGTTGTTCGTATTCAATTCGTAAAAGTAAACTTTGCCAAAGTCTAAGAGCCATATTTATGAAACACTCTCAAAAGTTGGGTGGCTCCCAGGAGCATATAATTTCAATGCCCCTGAGAGCCACCCACTCTTAGGAGTTATTCATAAATATGGCCCTAAGAGTTCGTCGTTTGTATAACACCTCTATCACTCATAGAGCTATAACCACACTTTTAGCTCTTGTTGGTGCTATGGTGGAACAATGTATCCGCGCTACTTTTGTCGAAGAAATAAAGAAGTTAATTATTTTCTTAATAAATATATAGTTCTCATCTGTTTATGGATACTATTCTCGTGGGTTGGCTTTCTGATAATATATGTAATTTGGTGTAATGATGTCGTGTTCGTTGATAATCATTTAAATATGGATAATATCTAAGTCAACCACTTAATTAGTGATATGTCAAATTTCTCGTACATGTGTTGTTATGGGTGAAATAATGACATGTGTAGTCTACTTCTGATTCTGTTCACTTGGATATGATATGTTTGATCATGTTAATACCTGATTGTATGAATCGTAGTTATTGCTAATATGTATTGCCTCCTTTGTTTGATTGAAGTCAGGGTCAAATATACTTTAGCGCACACGTCTCTTTTTCACTGTAATAGATGGCGCAGCTTTGGTTACGAACCCAACGTGCTCTTGGCTCGATTTGCAAGTTAAAGGTTTTTGGTGAAATTTTTATACATATAGGGGTTGAGGCTTGTAGAATTGCAATACAAAAATGGTGGCATAATAATAAGTTCACAGGCCAATGTATTCAGAATAAATCTATTTGGTTTACACAGAAAACATGTTACATGATGCAATGTATGCCTACGTCACAACTTAACGCTCCGTTAGCGTAGCAGGCCAAGAAACTTATTTGTTATTTTAGGCACCTGAGGCTACAGCCTTGTCATTGTTCATTAGGCAGTGCTTCTAATAACTTGTTATCAGTTTTAGGTGAGGTGATGTTAGAGGCGCAATCGTCGTCCGGATACAAAAGACCACCTCTTATTATAGTAGTCGACAGATTTCGTCGTCCTGTATTGGGTAGACATTGGTTGGACGAATTATGCCCGCATTGGAGAGTTAATATGTACAATACTATTAAAACATAACAGTTTCATACAATTGGTTCTATGTTCGATTCCAAAACAGAAATGATCAATGCTATCATGAGACAGTATCCTTTGTTATTTTCAGGAAATATCTCCAATCCAATAGAAGGATATGAAGTACATTTGCCTGTGAAATCAGATGCTATTCCAATCTTCAGGAAGACATATGATATACCTTTTAATTTGCGAGAATTGGACAAATTACAAGAACAGGGAGTAATTTATCCAATCGATAGCTCTGATTGAACTACACCGCTTGTGGTCGTACGTAAAATATAATATCAGGTTGTATTTAGATTTAAAACAAACCTTGAACAAAGTTACAGAGAAAGTTATATATCCATTACCTAAAATAGAGGATATAATTAATTCATTACACACTGTAAAAAGTGGAAACACGAAATGGATGAAAGTTACTCCGCTTTATGGAGAAATAAAAGTACAAAATTAGCGTTTTGTTGTATTTACTCTTAAACCTGGATATAGTGTAAGTAAGCCTTTTAGTTGAAAGATTGGTAAAATTAAATCCATTTTAAAGTTTAACATTTTCTTTGTTATAGCTTAACGTTAACCGAAAATGGGTTGAAACTGGCCAAAGTGATTTGTCCGTGAACGTTCAACTTATTTTACGGTTAAAATTCGGTAATTTTCTAATCGAAGTGTAAGCTAAATTGGCAATTTTGAGGTTACGTACATTTGTGGATGAAGTTTAAATCTTAGTTGGATATTCTATAATCCAGTAACAGGAGTAACGTTACTTGCTTGTCACTGAACGCCCCACCATTTTGAGTGTTTATATTGCCTTTACACTGTAAACAGTAAACAGTTCACTGGTGGACCGAGAACGGCAAGGATTGTATTGGTGGAAAGAGAAATTAAGTTAGGTATAAATCTTTACACTGTGGCAAACGTCTCTCTCCTTTTTTCACGAGACATTCCTCGTAGTAAAATCAAAAACGTGTTTATGATTAACCTCCTTCGCAGTAAAACCCTAGCTATTGATATCACTCGGAAAGCCAAAAACATCAACTGCCATCGTAGCTAAGTGGCAAGAGCGTCTGGTCAGTCTACTAGTGGACCCTGGATCGAAACCCGACCACTTCACCTATTTTTTTAATTTTGAAGGAATATTACCTTTTATTCTTTTCTACTTTAAAAATGCTCTGCTTGAATGAAATACGTTGGAACAGTCATATATATGTGTACAGATATATATGTACACGCATTTTGAAATTTTACAGAAAGTAAAACGTTCAACCGAAAACTGGCTGTATGTAGGTTAATCCAAAAAGTGGAGGCAGCTCAGCTGCCTCCATTTTTTGGATGAACGTTGTGTTTCCTATTTTTACAGTGCACGGTGCAAAAATCTTTTACACTCCTAGATTTAAGGCAAGCTTATTTGCAGTTGCAGGTTCATCGTCAATCGCGTAAATTCTTGGGAATATCCACACCATGGAGACTATATCAACAAGGTCGCTTAGCATTTGGTCTCAGCTGCGCTTCGCAGGTCTTTAAGGGCTTTATAGATACTTTAACCAAAGGGATTCCATGTGTTATCTGTTATTTAGAAGATGTCTTAATATTTGCTGAAAATGACGAAGAATGTTTCAGAAGGGTCCAAATGGTTCTAAAACGCTTTAACGAAGCAAATGCGAAAGAAGTGTAAATATTTTGCAAATAAAATCTCATATTTAGGACATGAAATATCCTCTGATGGAATTATTATATCACCTTATAAGTTAAGGCCAATATTGGAATGTCCCACAACAGCTTAAATCATTTCTAGGCATGTAGCGTTTTACCACAGTCATGTTCCATCTTTCTCAGCTAAATTACCAGAATTGTATCAGTTACTTAAGAAAGGTGTAATCTGGAATTGGTCAGATAAGCATGAGCAAGAATTCAAGAACGTAAAGTCCTCATTAGCTAATGCACAAATACTTCATCCGTGCAATCCCAATGCAGAAATTGTAGTCATGGCGGATGCGTGTCAAGACGGCGTAGGTGCAATATTAGCTAATGTGGTCAATGGAAAATGGTTTACAGTATCGTGCGCATCAGCAACACTCACAACAGCCGGAAGATGGTACTCACAATTTGAGCGCAAAACTCTGGGAGTATTTTTCGCAATGCGCAAGTTTCATAAATATGTGTATGGTCGTTCTTTTAAAATGCTTATTGATTCATTACCAGCCAAGCTAATATTTGATGGTAAAGAAATCCCTAATACTGCCGCACCTAGGCTACAACGTTGGGCCTTGTTTCTTGGTGGTTATGATTATTAAGATATTGCTGATTTTCTATCTCGTTTGCCTTTGAAAGAAGAAACTGGGGATAGCAACTCTGCCAGTCATCAGTCTCGAAAGAGCTGAGAAAATTATTGGTTTATTCTTGGGACACATTGGAAAACGTGTCCTGGATGATGAACCAGAAAATAAAAAAATGGATTTGTTAGCTACAAAATTGAAGACTTAGGTCTGAGCGAAAATCTTGATCTCACTTTACACTCTAGTCCCTATACGCCCTCCTATCATCAATGGTAAGTTCTAGTAACATATTCGATGATCCACTTCACTCATCGGCATTTTGGCTGAAGAAAGGATATTGGATTTTTAAATACGCATCTGAAGATTTGGACCTGAGCAAAAATATTGATATGGGTTAAGCAATTTACATAATAAACGTGTTCAGATTTTATAATGAAAGTTCTTCTTTGGCTGGTCTTTAAATACTCCCCAAAGAAGTTCAAAGCAGTGAAACTGAGATTAGGTTCGGTCCTGTTAGGTTAGTTATAAACAAATAACACGTTTTTATTCATCTTTAATTTACTTAAAGAAACTATTCGTTCCTTATCGGATCTAAAATCATTTTGAATTTTATTTATGGCCTTTAGGCATCTAAAGGGAGAATTCGACCAGGGCCTATGTTGAAGGTACCATCCCAGTATTTGCCTGGTATGACTGAGGAAAAATTCTGGAATAACCTCAGTCAAGATGGTTGTCCGCTGGTATCGAACCCACGACCTCCCGAATACTACGCCAACGCTCTACAACTGAAATACACTGGCGGATCGATATCTAAAATCGTTGTTAGAAAGGATTGATTTCTTTTCCACATCTTACATTGCAGAATTGTTTGAGCTGCTTGTCCAGATAACTCATTATTTCCTGGTCAAAACTCTAGCCACACTTTGTATCCTGACAGGTTCCCCAAATACAGTATTTCCCCACCCATCTTACACAAAGAAGCGCAAATCAATGGAACATTATCCCTCAAAGTTAATGTCTAGGACCTAGACGCTAATACAGCCAGTGAACGCAAATTTAACAAATAATTAACATCATTTGATAACATCATTAACCTGTGGAGGTTCCTTGTTTTACAAAATCGACGAGGAGGAAAATACATTGTGTGACTAATGTATGTTCATCGTAATCATCATGAGTATAGTAGCATGATACTTGCAATGCTTATCTTACCCACAAATTGATAATCATAATGTTTACACAAAACAGCTCTGAAAAGGGGAAAGAATTCAATTATCCTTTTCCTCAAAGTGCTTTATATTGTAGCACTCAGTGACAAGACTCGAGTGAAAAAGCTTTCGATCGCCTGCTGTGTTCGGGAAAGTGGAAGCTGGTGCCATCTAGCGACAGTCTACGGAACTCGGTAAACAATCGCGTAAGATAAATCAGAGAGAAACCCACGCCATTGTATGTACACGATATATGGATTCTGTAGATACAATCTTCACTTGACGTGATATATAAAATAGATGTGCCTCAAGTACCGGTCGCCATTCGTTATAACAACCTTAGATATTAGTTTCTTTGAACTGAAGAAACAGAAAGCCTATTAACATTATGCTCGTTCCCAAACTATTCTTGCAAAACATCAGCATTTAAAGATAATAAAAGAATGCAATAAACTGAGTTGGGGTAAGTTTGAAACAATTTTGAAAAAAAAAAAACTTTCATGTGTAACTGCGCCACTGCTTTTATATTTAGAATAATGTCATTTGTCATGTTGTTACATTTTTATGTTAGTCAATTTATCTTAGAGTTTTGTAGAAACAAATGTTTTGTTTGGAATTATCATAAAAATGTGAACCAATTTGGTACCTTTACCGTGTCCCAGGATAAGAGCAAAATAGGATCCTACTCCATATATGCTCATAAATTGTGATTATGGGCTACGTGCCAAATAGAGGCCGTAGCTCGATTGGTAGAGCGTTGACTTAGGAATGCGCAAATAGCCAATCCTGACTATGGTTATTCCAGGGACTTCCCCAGTAAAATAGCTAGATGGTACCTTCAAAACAGGCACTGGCCAACGTTCTTCCCCTAGCTCATTCCGACCTCAGCCAAAGTTGCATAAAGGCTATAAATAATTTCAAATTTCAAAAGAGCCAAATAGAAAGCCTTCGGAGTATCTTATTATAATCAGGTCATCTTGTTACATGCTGAGCTATAGTTTGTTTTGTCGCGACAATTGTAAAGTACTAAAGTAGGCTCGAAACAAAATTCTTTTAGAATATAATTCTTACATCTATATTAATTGAACCATTGTCTACTTAAATCTATGATAAGGTGAGCTGAGTCTCAGGCCATATAACTTAAAGTCTATATTCTGAACACACAAGGCATTTGATAACGTCCACTATTTTACTTCTAACACTCCTTTCTCTAAATCTTCAGATCAAATAAACAAGGCTGGGCGCAAAACCACCAATATGACAGACGCAAGAAAATATGATTTATTTTGAGAAAGACGCACAAGAAGGAGTGCAAATAAACAAAAAGGGAAGCAGTAAGAAATGAATCATAGTCAGCGAAATGAAAAATAGGAAATCTGAATAGGTTTAAGAAGGAAACTTGGATAAACGCAAGACTTGTTTAGAACTTACGCCAACATGACATTTAGCATTTACTCAAACGTGACATTTAACATTTATCCCTTCTTTCCTAATGTGGAAAGACATGGAGTTTTCTCTACAAAAGGATCTAAAATATAAGCATCACTGGATAATAGAGTAGGTAAAAAATAATTCAAGAAAACTGAATGCTGAAAGAGTTAAGTGGGAGAATATTTACAAAAGCAACTATTGTGATTTTGTCTGACAAGCAAAACTAACAATAATTTCAGTAAATAATGAACAATGAAGCCAAAAGTTGTTACCATTTGTTACACATTTACTCATTACATTGAAAGTATATCAAAGAACATGAGTAGCCACTGAAAAGAATTTTCATTCATAAATAAAGAAACTTATTATGCTCTTACTCCAGCATTTACTCAATCAACTTGGAAAAAGTAGACTTTCACCTTGATCTGTATTTCTTAGTGTTTGTCAGGTTGTAACTTTTGAATGTTTGCACCGATTGTGATTAAACTTTTGAAGATTGTATAGGAAATTCGTTACAGAATTATTAATAAACACAAAAAGTAGATACAGACGACTAGAACGTCCACTAGATGTTGCGACTGAATAGCCCCTTGTGTATATGCAACCAAAATGGCTTTTCAGATGAGCGGGACAACATATGTAGATGACTACTTTAAGCGGCTACATGGGCTCTTTCGCCAAACTGTTTCTTCAGAACATAGCGCTGTTTCCTAGAGCTCTACGTTTCCTGCGAATAACTGTACCTCTTACGACAAGCATCTTTCGTTGTCTTATCCACACTTACCAACACAAAAAATAGAATAAATGTAACTAACTTAAAAGAAATTAAACAATCTTCAAAACATGTGCACTAGAATGTATAGATGTGCACTATCAGAATAGATTACATAAATGCCTGAGGGTATATGTGTTATTTATGTACTCTTTCAGTGTTAAGAACTTCTCCTGGTACTCAAAACATCAGAAAAATTCCGACTCTCAACACCCAGCTGTTGGGCCACCAAATTTACGTCTATTTATTCTGCAGTTATTAAAAGTACACATCTCCATCTCCCTCCTTTCGTCCGGTGCAGCACAAAGCAGCAAACATTGCTTCTATGGATAAATTCGCAAAGAGGCGGAATGAATAAAACTACCGAGATGAAGCATTAAACAAAATGATGATGCAGCGAGAAATTTAAACAAACAAAGAGAAACAGGAGGTGATAGACGGTAGACAAAGTATGTATATATATATATATATATAATTTCTTATGATATGTTGTGCAAGCAATTCAAATGTACAGACACACAGATTTTAAAGTTATTAGTTTCTTTTCAAAATTCAGTCCAAAGTTGGTGGGTACGTTCTAAACTTGGAACACACAAGAGTTTTGATACAGATTTATTAATAGTATGAGAGCTGCTGTTTGCTGCATGATTAGCTCAACTGCTTCCTTACGCGTGGTCCTGGGTTTAAATCCAGTAGGGTTTTGTTGCATTAAGTGGTTCGGAGTGCACCATAACAAAATCTATAGGTTCCATATGCCATAACTATCATTCCAGAACAGTAGTGTAAATTGAACATAAAAGGTAAGTAAATTCAATATACCAACCGATAAAACTATTTTCCGGATATATGTTGTGTTTATTTGTTTTCAACCCAACGATCATTTCCAGAACAAACTTGAACTTAAGATGCCAGGAGTGTATAAGATAAAGTGTGAATGTGATGCGTGTTATATTGGGTAGACTGGTCGCACAAATGTAATGCAGAAAGAACATATTAGAGCATTGAAGTATGGTTATTCAGAAAAGTCAACCGTTGCAGAGCACTCGATTGAAGAGATACTTATAATACTATTTGAAGAAACGCGAATTCTACATTCGGAAAACAGAATATTTCTAGAATTAGTGGAAATTGAATTAAATGGTAATACAGTGAATAAAGAAAATGGATTTGTACGCACTGATAGGTGGAAAGTACTTTTGAGAGGCATATCGAAATCAAACGGACGAGCATAACAATCTGCACAGGACAATAAAGAATTCTAAATTTAAACAAATAACAATAGATTAAACTATATTGTCACACCGTTAGAATTTGTATAACAATGTTATAATGTTTATATAATTTTAATTGGAATTTAACATCAAATCAAATCCCCTGATAATATGAGCAGCAAGGCTTACGAAACGATCGTTCGGTTCAAAACAAATAAACACAACAAATATCCGAGAAATAGTTTTATTGGTAAAATGTCAGACATACGTTGCAAACGACTAAAACAAACTTTAAATTCAATATACGTTTCTTATTTAGTTTCTAACATAAATGACCAAGCTTTTAAGTCCAAAGGTTTGAAAACATCAAAATTATCGTGTTGTTTGTGAACAAAGGAAATCTCATATGTTCCACATTTGAAACTGATAAAACGCAAAAGTTTCACCACGTTGGTCATCTCGAGTTCCAACTTATTTCTGACACTTGGCTCTTTCCGAAATTTGCTTTCATATTATACTGGCACTGTTGACTGGATTTATATTGTAAATGTGAAATCACAAGAAGAAACTATGAAAACAATCAATTGTAACAAATCATTTTTACACAAATTAGAATTTTTTTCTTCTCGCGTTGCGAACAGGAAGTCGAATCTTGATATATGTTCTTATTTGCTATTTGAAATCTCAGAAAAGAAAGTCCAATTTAGAGAAGACACTTGCATGTGTTTATTTACCATGCTATTTTATCTTCTCAATCTTGATTTTCATCATGATAAATGTCTTGGTTTATCAGCCTTTTGTTATATTGCAACTTCTTTATTTCTGTGTATACTTTTCTTTATCACCTACTTCGCTGGCCAAACTAATTTACTGATCTCAATCCCTGCCAAGTTAGGTTAAAAATTTCCTTATTTATTTATTTAGCGAGATACTGTATAACTTATTGGACTTATTAATCGGTGTTATTCTTCCTGATAAACTGCAGTTGAGTGAATTATATTGAACTTTTACGCCCTTTATCTAAAGAAAACTGGGTTATCTCTCACGTTCAGGTTTTATATGTTGTAAATGCATTAAGATTTCTTTCGAATAGGCCTAAAACTTAATGCTTTCGTTGTGCATCTGTCGATAGTGTTCTAGGTTTTTACTCCTTGGTAGTCATAACACATTTTTACTTTTTTGGGGGGGATCTTGATCTTTTTCCCCCTGTGTGTTTCGTATATTTTGGATAATATTAATTCAAATGAAAGAAGAGGATACAGACATATGCATAGATTAACAAAGCTGTGTACTGTATTTTATGAAGAACATTTAAAAACTACCAGGATAAGGTACGCGTTATTGTGCTATCAGTGTTAGATAATATTCGAGGTTCCTTTGAAAAGTTTGAATTCTACTCACCTGTATCGAAAGGCATGGAGATGTGTCTGCAGGATGCACTGCGTGTACAAGTGGCTCCATCTATAGCCCAACGTGAACAAACGCTGCATCTCCTGTTCCAAAATTTGTAATGCATTCCGATTCAACTTGTGTCTGAAACAAATGAAGAAATAGAAGTTTATGTAGTTTCCCTTGCAGTGTGTGATACATTGCAACACCAAAGACTATTAACACTGATACTGAATATAAAATATTTTAACTTTCATGGACTTGCATTTTTAAATGATTACAAGTTTGCTTTGTTATTCAGTCTTATTTTTTTTATATATTTCTGCACCCTGTAAAATGCAAATATGAGAAACCCTGCTCCAGCCGGCCATCCTCACTGAGGTTTTCCTCAGTCTCAACAGGCGAATACCGAAATGGTACCTTTTGTAAGACTAGGGCTGCTGCCTTTGAATGTCGTTTCGCCTCCTCTACCCCGGCCTGAGCCTTATATACCTAAAGTCCATAAATAAATTTAATTATTTACTTGAACACAAGAGAAAATTAAGTACTCACTCATGATTTTTTTTCTTGTCTCTTTCCACTTTTCAATATTTTAAAAATATAAATAATAATAATTTTGATGAATGAGTTTAAGATCATTAATCAACTTAATAAGAACGCTAGACTTCTATATTAGAGGTCTGCACGGGTTCGGGCCATAAATTGCCAGAACTTCTCGGGTTCTTTTCGGGTCTGGGCCTATTGTGGCTTTAGTTTTCGCAACTGGGCCTGGGCAAGCACTGTATGCCAGGGCCAGGGCAAGAAGTATGGGTCAGAGCAAGAAAAGAAGTACAATCTCACGCCTGACATAAACATATTCGCAAATTCATAGCTTATTTAATTACTTATGCTACGCTAATACAGTGGAACCTCGATATATCAAACCTCAAGGCGAACGAGAAAACTTCGAATTATCGAGGATTTCGATATACCGAGGTTCGATTTATCAAGGTGATATCTGACTGACTGCGATATATAGAGGTTCACAACAAAAACATCGGTTATTGGATGCGTTTCTCATCACTAATTTGATGTAATTAAATGTAGCAAGCTTAGAGCCATCAAGATTATGAATTGGTAAAATATAACTGGGAAATGTTGGCTTTCCAATGATTCATTTACATACTTATACAATGGCTTGAGCCAAAATTGTCTAAAGGTCTTAAAACTAAATTCATGTTTATACTAAAGTGTTGTTGTTTGTAATGGGATACATTATAATTAAGATTTTGTCTCAGTAGATCATTTTTATAGTATTAGGGTAAGATGAGGTACTCATACACGTTTGCTGATTTGTTGATATGTACTTGTTGATGAATGAGTGGTAGGTGTCTGAATGTGTATTCATACCTTCCTCACATATCAAAGTCTCAATTGTCACTCCTTATTCATCTTCGTTTTGGATTGTTCTAATATTGTTAAAATATCCCCAAAATTGTGTTTCTAATATATTGTGTCTAAAATATACTTGAAGTATTCAAGTTATCAATTAGGGTATAATTGAGCTTAAAATCATCCTAGCAAACAATTAAAGAAAAGATACCGAACGAAAGAGATGTGTGAAATAAACACTTATTAGATAAGTAAATGACAATGTACGATCAAACAGCATGACAATTGCAGACAGACATTTTCATGGGAGATTTTTGGTGGAGAAGTTTCGGGTTAGTTTCAAGTTCCAATTTTATCACTCCCTGTTTTTCATCGTGGGTAAACCATCTAATAATGACTTAGAATTCAATCTTTACTATTACCTTGTATAACAGAATAAAATTAGTCACTCCTGAGATTTCACTCTGGTGATTAAAATGCACCCGATTAATATAAATGCAAATGAAGCCAAGATATGTTCACTAAAATTTAATTTGTATTCAAAATTGACACCTACATCCTTGATACCAAGCGCTTTAGTAATTGTAACCTTCTTTATTAAATATTAACTAACAAATAAATTAGTTTTTCTAGCGTAAAAATATATTTAGTTTTAATGGATTAATTTAATTTTGTTTAATCACCATTTTACCACATTGCTGATGTCTTTCTGAATGTTTACGAGTACTTCTTATTTTACGAACCAATTTAAAATCGTCGACATAGACCAGTAAAGTAGAAAACAAGATAGCATCACACAAATCATCAATAAATGCATTAAACAATAAAGGTTCCATAGAGGATCCATGTGGTATACCGTTTGAAATGAAAGCAACAGGAGATACTATATATTTAACTTCAATCTGAAATGACCTATTACGCGAATAACTTTTGATATACTGTGGCGATAAATCTATTAAGTTAAGCTTATTTAATAACATTGAATGATTAACAGAATCAAAGGCTTTTGAAAAATTAATATACGTAACAGATTACATTGCGCTTGTCAACGAAACATCCGTATATTAAATTATTTGTGTTATGGAAATATCTGGTAATTGTTTTTCCTCGAAAGAAAAAGCGTTGGTTATTATCTAAATGTAACTTCAAACTGAACGATACAATATTCTAGCAAAGTCATTCAAAATCGAGATTGATCAGTAATTACCACCCTGATGTATAGGAATAATAATTTATACAAACATTAAAAATATAGTAAGAAATACTATACAGACCAGACCTCGGAGTGCCCGAGATGTTAGAGCACTCTCTTTCTGTTCACATGGTCATGGGCTTAAATCCCGCGGCTGTCATTTAAAGTTTGAACGGAGTGATTCAGAGTCCACTTTAACAAAGACTGTAGGTCCCGTTCTTAGAAACTCACCAGCTCGTTTAGGACGTTAATAACAATTCACTCGCTCACTATCCGGACCAATACATGAAATATCTTTTAGTTTCTTTTTAGTTATATGATTACATCTTTAGCTGTGATATAGGGAATCTAAACTAAATCTACGCTTACTGAATTTATTAATGTATTGAAGTTAATACTATTTTGCGTAAAATTAATTATAAAATGTTCTTTGAATGCCTCATCAACGATATGTTCATGAGTGATGTTCACGTCTTAAACTTTTTGCACCTTTGTATCTTCCAACCTTATTGAAGTTAGAGCAAAAGAACCTAGGGCTATTAAATAAACTGTTTTCTAATGCGGAAAATAACTGTTTTCACAACTCTATAAATCTTTTTCATTTGTTGTCTCAATCGGGTATATTTGTCATACCAATGTGGATCACCAATTTCTCTGTATTTTATAAAGATCACACTTTTTGATTCCCTGGTCATCCATGGACCTTGGTACCTAGCTTTTATCTTACTAGTTACGTCTTTTTTTTTTCTAGAAACATTTTATCAGAAGTCTCGTTCACACGTATAAATAACTGATTAGCAATCCCTTGTACACTGCAATGTATTCTTCATTGAAGGATCTTGATTTCAATTTTGGTTATATCCTAAACCATACAATCAAAATTTGCTTGGTTAAAACAATACCTACTGATTTTATGTGTATAGTTAATGCTGATACTGTCATTGTTGTTAATTCTTATTCTATAAGAAGAATGAAAGGGTTGCCATCTTAATCAAAGAATCGATCTGTGTATATAATTGTACGAATTCCGAGTTACTGCATAACACATCAAGGACCTTAGTCGCATATATCATAGAGTAAGGTTTATTCAATTGGTTTAAGTTGAAAAACACTGACACGGCTCATATCTAGCAATTAGATCACTACATTAATGACACAAAGAAATATCACGTTAACAGGCTTACTAATAAATGTACTAATTAACAAATTACAGTAATTCTGAAATAAAATAACATTTAAATCTGGAGGAAAGTAACCTAATGGAGAGCTATAAGAATGAGATAAATTCCATTTCCTTTTATTTAACCGAGTATCAATTCTAATGTATTAGAAGGGTGTTATGAGTTGAAAATCAAAACCTTTTTCGGTAGTAAACAAACATCCTCCTCCTTTATTGTCTAAAAATTTGTAAGTACTCTCTATCTGATCTAATTATATTGTAGATACCATTCAGTTGGGAAATTATTCCCTCTCGTTGTGAAACAATGACTGGATAATAAAAATAATGCCAAAATCATTAAAATTTACTTAATCCACCAGGCGCCTCCCCAGGTGGCGGATAGGGGAATGCCGACCAGATATGGTGGGTACCGGAAATATTCCGGGGCGGACCAAAACCAGTACTGCTGCCTTGCAGTTAGTAGAGGGATCTACAAAGGCTAGGGGAAGATAACCCCGAACAAAAATATCATGGTGAGGGGAAGCAGCATCACTATTACCACTCTGAGGCTGAAGATGAATGACATCGGCAAGGCTCAGAGATGGACAGAGGGCGACATCTTGAATGTCTACCTTTACTGCGAGGTCGTAGAGCTGACAACTCTACACCGCTAAAACATATCAAGAAATAGTAACAGATGGTTCATGGATTCTTCTGGGGTAAAATATTCCGGAGGTAAACTAGTCCCTCATTCGGATCTCCGGGCTGGGACTGCTTCATGGGGTTCTATGAACAGGATTAAGAAAGACCTTAGAATAGCAACGTGGAACGTACGAACATTATACCAAACGGGCGCTCTTCAGGTGGCGGTACACGAGACCGAGAAGTACGAGCTAGACATATTAGCGATACAAGAAGTTCGGTGGGAGGGTCAAGATAGTATCCCACAGGGCAAGTACACTTTCTACTACGGGGGAACACAGTCTCACGATTTCGGAACAGGGTTCCTCATTAAGAATAGTATCCTTCAGGCGGTTCAGAATATAGAGTTCGTAAACGAAAAACTATCGTACGTTACGATACGTACTCGATGGGGCAACACGGTTTTATTAAACGTCTATGCTCCGACCGAGGTGGCTACTGATAACGACAAAGATATATTCTACGATGAGCTAGAAAGGTTGTTTGACCGATTACCGAAGTATAATTCGAAAATTGTGTTGGGTGATTTCAATGCAAAGGTAGGGAGGGAAGAAAAATATAGACCTACTATAGGCAAATACAGTCTTCACGAAAAGACCGACAACAATGGAGAAAGACTGATAACTTTCGCGATTTCGAAAAACTTACTGGTAAAGAGCACGTACTTTGAACACAAAGACATACACAAATACACATGGGTATCTCCGGACGGCAAAACTCTCAACCAGATCGATCACGTATTAGTAGACAGACGAAGACACACCAACATAATGGACGTTAGGTCGTACAGAGGAGCGGAAGGTGACACCGACCATCAATTAGTGATCACAAAAGTGAGGGAAAAGTTATGCATCGCGAACAGAGAAAGCAAGGGATCAAAACAACTGAAATTCGAAGTGAAACTATTAAATAATCCGAGCATAAGAGCAGATTACCAACTCGAACTCTCAAATAGGTTCGAAATCCTAGCCGACTCGAGTAATAATAATGATGATATTAATAATGAAATTGATGTAAGTAAGATGTGGGAGGCAATTCGTGAAACAATTAAGAGCGCAGCGAAGGAACGCGTAGGTGAGAAGAAACAACAGAAAAACAAACCTTGGTTTGATGAAGAATGCATTAAACTTCATGAGGAACGAAAACAAGCAAGGCAACGATAGCTAAGTAATAAAAGCGAAACAAATACCAACCACTACAGTAACGCGAAACGAAACGCCACACTAGGGTTCAGAAACAAAAAGCGAGAATATCTGACGCAGAAGATTCAGGAGATTGAGGAAAACGGGAAGACAAATAACATAGGAGATCTATACAAAGGGGTAAACTCGTTAAGAAAAGGTTACCAGCCGAGGTTAGGAATGATTAGAAATGAACGTGGAGATCTTCAGGCGGATCCGACTAAAATTGTCGATGTGCGGAAAAGTTATTTCGAAAAACTTCTTAATGTACACAGCGGGGAACAAACAGAGGAATTTGAAATCCATACCGCAGAACCGTGGATTCCCGAACCTAGCGAGATCGAGATCGAAATGTCGGTTAAGAAATTGAAAATTTTCAAATAACCAGGAATAGACAATATTCCAGCCGAATTAATTAAAACAGGAGGAACGGCACTAATCAAGGAACTACATAAATTGATAAGTGCTATATGGAGAAAGGAGGAGCTCCCAAAGGAATGGAAAACATCAATAATTGTTCCGATTTACAAAAAAGGCGATAAGTCGGAATGCAATAATTACCGCGGAATCTCGTTACTTCCAACTTGTTACAAGGTATTAAGTAATATTCTGTTAACACGCCTAAATGTATACGTAGATGAAATAATTGGAGATCACCAATGTGGATTTAGAAGAAATAGATCCACGTTGGACCAGATTTTTGCTTTGAGACAAATTTTGGAGAAGAAATGGGAATACAATGGGACGGTTCATCAGCTATTCATTGATTTTAAGAAAGCATATGATTCTATCAAAAGGGAAAAGTTATACAGTATCCTGATACGATTTGGAATACCGAAAAAATTTGGTCCAGCTAGTGAAGATGTGTCTCAGTGACCCCATAAGCAGAGTACGGATAGGTAATAAAATGTCAAATAGTTTCAAGATTCGCAACGGATTGAAACAAGGCGATGCCTTGTCACCACTACTGTTTAACTTCGCGTTAGAATATGCGATTTTAAAAATTAAAGGGGACAAAAAGGGACTATCATTGAATGGTTTGAATCAACTGTTTGTATACGCGGATGATGTAGATTTAATAGGGGACAATATAGATGCAGTACAAAGCAACACCGATGTTTTAGTAGAAGCGTGCGATAAGATAGGTCTACAGGTAAACATAGATAAAACAAAATACATGGTAACAAGCCGAAGCACAGGGAATGAAGGAATTAAAAACATAAGAATTAGGGATGAGGTCATAGAGAAAGTACACAAATTTAAATACTTGGGAGCATACGTAACAAGCAAAAATGAGGTCACGGAAGAAATAAAAAGTCGCTTAGTATCGGGGAACGCATGTTTCTACTCAGTCCAAAAACTTCTAACATCGCGATTAATATCAAGGAAATTGAAATTAAAAATATACAGAACGGTTATTCTGCCGGTAATACTTTACGGCTGCGAAAGTTGGAGTACGACCCTAGCAGATGAACATAAATTGCGTGTATTTGAAAATAAGGTTTTGAGAAAGATATATGGGCCGAAACGGGACGAGATGACTGGAGAGTGGAGGAGACTGCATAATGAAGAACTCCACGGACTGTACGATTCACCAGATGTTGTAAAAATAATGAAATCGAGACGACTAAGGTGGGCAGGCCATGTAGCTCGGATGGGGGAAAAACGAAGATTATATTCTATCCTGGTTGGAAGGCCCGATGGAGAGAGGCCATTGGGAAGACCGAGACATCGTTGGGAGGACAATATTAGAAGAGATCTTCGAGAAGTAGGTGTTCGTGATGAAAACTGGCTTGATGTTGCCCAGGATAGAATCCAATAGCGAACGTTTGTTACTGTGGCGATGAAATTGCGAGTTCCATAAGCCATAGAGTTAGTTAGTTAGTTAAATATTAGTATTGAAGCCATTAACGTTTTGATTATATACGTATATTAATATAAGACTAGTTATTAGGCCCTTTACATTGATAGTACTGTACGTTCACTACAGTCGATTAGTAGTAAGGGACCCCAGTGCACCCCCTGATCCTTTGGGGCCATCATTTTCTTATTCCTTATGATCTAAATAAAATTTATAGAGATCTTCTCAAAAAATAAAACTGGCCTTAGACCACAATGGCGGTCATTACTATTTCTACAGTAACATAGAAACGTGTTTTGAATGTTGAATTTTGGTTTATTTTGTTGATTAATCGTTATTGATTGAAAAAGAAGTACGTTTAATTTTAAATAATATTTCAACAAAGACTTGATATGTTGATAATATGTTAGTTCAACGTGGATTGAACTGTTATTTTCAACTATGGTATAGATTTCGTTTGATGGGATTCTTTCTTATTTAATGGAATAACATTTGTAATTAAAAGCTAATTGAATGCCATTAACTATTATTTTATGTCCTCTTTTGCATGTTGAAAAGACGTTGAATTTCAATCTACATTCCAACGAGAATTTGATTTCGTTGGTAGGACGTTAATGTGACGTGTTTTTAACTATTATATTCAATTGGGGCCTAAATTACGCTTCATATGTGTCTTTCCAAGTTGCGCAAAAATTGTGCTTGAAAGAGAATAGAATAAAATTAACTATGCTTTTCATGTTATTAGCATGTTAAAAACATATTGATTTTAAATTATATTTCAACGAACCTTTCCTTTCGTTAATAGGGTGCTAATGTGAAATGCTTTCAAATAAGACATAGATTTCGCTTTATATGAGACATATTACACTTCTTGAGAAATACATATTTAATAGTGTAGGGATGGTCAACATGCTAAAGAAGAAACAATGCACATAACAAAGAAAGAAGGGAAAGTATTCTTTATTCTTACATGATGGTGAACCACACGTCTGGATTTGTGGCAACTACTTTCAAGACTGCCTTTTACTACAGATACCGTAAAAGAGTACTGACTCTCAAGGTTACTCCGTGGATGAGGGGATAAGGTGACGAGCTACCAACGACGAGTGCGTAATGTTCCAGCTTCGAATCCCACAGCAGGCGGTTGGATTATTTACTGTTGGAGAATTAATACTGTATGTAATGACGAAAGCAACGGACAAAATGCAACTAAATGGGTATACCAATAGACAGCAACCATGTTTTGGACAATTGAACCCGTTTCTTCATCGTCAGTCACCTCCTTGATTTCAACCTGTTTCTTTACAACCATTACTCAACGTCAAATGAATCGTTGAACAGGCGAACATTTTGGTACATCTACAACGTTACAATTACGTTCCGGTACTAACGTTTAATCCACGTATTTTCAACGTTTATGTGCTACAGGGATTTACAATTATTTTCTATGATTCCACCCATGTGCAACCCTTCATCGTTCGGGACCATTTTTATTCCTTATAATCTAAATACAATTTATAATGACTGATGTACTCCCTCCAAAGATGGCTTTATACAAAAACAGCAGCCATTTTTTGTCAAATATTGGTCAACGGACTTTCTTCATTTTTGTTGTTTCTTTTAAGGCTCTTGAGTTGAGGGGAAAATGGTTAAAACTCACTCAAATTTCAAACTCGGTACTGTGTTACTTGTTTTAGGCAAAAAGAGATAGTAATTATACGATTGCCGGCCGCAAAAATTGGGAACAAAAGGGGAGGCATGAAAAATAAAGGTTTATAAAGTATGTCGTAGGGTATCAAATGAAAGGATTTTTCCGATTGAATTATCTTCTTAATTAGTTATTTTCTTCAGAAAAGGATTTTGATCCCGGGTTCGATTCCCGGTGGGGACACAAGTGGTTCGGAGCCCACGTTAAATTGTAGGACCCGTCCTTAGTAGCTTACTAGATCGTATAGGACGTTAATAACAGTTCAATCACTCAGAAAAGGATTTTAGGAATTCCAAATTTATAGCATTGTATACACAAAATTCTAAACCATCCAAACAGGTTTTCGAAATAGACATTACAAAATTGGCAGAGGATCGTGGCTCTGAGAAGCGTACTAGGACTTCACGCTTTCACTGGTTGTGATTCAGCAAGCGACTTCAAAGGACAAGTGCCTTGAAATGCTGAGATTTGAGTCCTCTGCTAAAGCTTTTCTAAAACTCAGAACATCTTGAGCTATGGATGACACATTAATTGCACCTTTTTGAGAGTTTGTATGTGTTCTTTATGGATCAACTAAATTTTCTTTTGTAGATGAACTTAG
The DNA here is from genome assembly GCA_022664845.1 of Lepisma saccharinum. Lineage (NCBI taxonomy): Eukaryota > Metazoa > Arthropoda > Insecta > Zygentoma > Lepismatidae > Lepisma > Lepisma saccharinum. The sequence goes on from JAGDQP010003065.1 coordinate 64,941, forward strand.
ATTGCTCATAGCGAACAGCAAATTTCGAGAAAAAGATTTAACCCTCTCAATGAAGGCAAACGTAGATTTCTCTTTGCTACCATCGTCAAAAAACTCTTTAGTTGAACACATAAAGAGGACAAATTATCAGGGTCGGATCTGGAGGTTGGCCATGACAAGTCTCCAAGAAATACCAGTCTCTTCGAAGAGCCACATTTGGACTGAAAATGGTGAACCAGGTTGGTGTGATCCCAACGAAGCCCTTCCAGCAGTTCTAACAGATGTACTAGAAAATGTTGCAGAAAGACAGTCAGTAGATGAAGGCGAAGAAACAGACGACAGCTTCCATATGTTGGCAGATGATGTAATGGAAAATCTTTTTACCAATGAAAGCGATAGTGATTCTGGTAGTCTTGTTGATGTGGATGACTAATTTTCTGAGTACTATTCAAGTAAGCTCTTTTTATATATTGTTCTAAACAGTAAAACATACAAAAAAATTCAAACAATAATTGAAATTTAAAAACCAATATTCCTCAAATAAATTTTAACAATTATCCACCAAAAATAACCGCCATTTTAAATGTGTATATATTGCTATAAATTTGAAATTTCTAAAATCCTTCTCTAAAGAAAATAATTAATTTTTATATTCAGTCTTAAAAATCCTTTCATTTTATACCCAATATGACCTACTTTTTAAACCTTCGCTGGAGGGAATGGCAACAATGACCGCCATCTTGAAAGCGGCCATCTTGACTACGCTTCAAAATTTTTAAATAGTAAGTAGGTCAATTTTGGAATAATTCTAATCCTGTACGACAAAATGACATGTGATACTGACCAGGAGAATGTCACTTTCACCTAGCATTACGCCTTTCTGAAATTGGGACTTCATCTTTCGTTAGTGTATTTAAAACTTTATTGTGCACTTCGTGTTGCAGCCACGAGGATCATATTTTCCAACATAACGGTAAATCTTATGTAGCCGTTTAGTTTTCGTTGCTTCAACTGTTTCAACAAAAATGGTTTCTCATCATTCGGCTCACGCATTCTCAAGGTCAATTTCACGTGTCATTTTGTCGTACAGGATTAGAGTTATGCCAAACCTAAATTAATCATTGGGTTTCTTGGAACATTCCAGAACAGACTGATATGTCACATGACCCAGTTTCTATTTAAAAATTCTGAAGCATAATCAAGATGGCCGCTTTCAAGATGGCGGTCATTGTCGTCATACCATCCAGCATGTATCACCTCCTGTCCAGTATCAATTAATAACCATTTGCTATCAATATATTTAACAGTTTATAAAAGAAAATGCGTTTTCCGTACTCTGTATTCGATTTACTTCCTCTCTACGTTCCATCTTTCTCAGGTTCCCCTGTACTTACTTGTTGACGGCAGCGCTTATAATTTTGGCTATGAAGATTTACCTAGACACTGTACCTACATACGAATTTTCATCAAAATCAGGCTCTAACATCTGGAGAGTTGTTCCTTGTTTAGATATTTTGTCAGATCTCAAGGTGCTTGTTTTAGCACTATTTAGATTCACAATAGAATCGTGATTCCTGTTCCAAGTTCAAGTTACACATTTGTAAGTCGAAACAACGTTATTTATAAAAAGTTTGAGCTCAGTCTTAACAACTTTTACACAGTACTTCGCATGAAATCTAATATTACAAACTGAACATGCTGATTCAATACAATAGAGGGTTGAACGCTGATTCAACACTATCATATTAGCACTAATATATGCTACAGTGTATTATTAAAGTGAGAAGAAAAGCTTACCTATATATATCTTCTTCCCGAACAGTTCCGTACGATGGTAGACATCGACCAAAGGCGTAATCTGAAATGGAAAACAGAGCATTTAGTAATAATAAATAATAATTTAACTTATTTTCTTCTAAAAGTAAATATTTTTCTTTTTCAGATACAAATTATAATTATTATGAAAAATAATATTAACAAAAATAGGAGAGCTTCATACGTATAGAAAATATTTCTAACGAGCAAACAGCAAATTTGAATTTGATGTGAATAGCTCCCGTTTTCCTTTTATAAATTATTACATCAAAAATATACTATTTACACAATAAAAACGGAAAGATTAAGAGCTAATATATTCAGTTCTTTTCATACTTCTACTTAATTATACACAAAGTTCATTTGACAAAGAATCGAATAAGGTAAGGGGTTCCAATATAGCCTCGGATCCAATTATGGCCTATTTGCCTATTAGTTATAATACGTGTTAAATCCGACAGATGGCGGTAGCTGTGTGTGCAAAACCAAGCCCCTAACATCACATAGCGGCGAACGCGTGAAAGTACTCCCAAATTAAACGCTGCGCAGCACGCCATATTTGGGGAAAGAAAGCATAAAGATAGTGATCATTGGCGCGGAAGCTAATTGAAAAGTTTAGTTTATGAAGAGCAAAACGTTGATGAAATAAAAATAAATGATGTAGATGTATTTTCATTGATAAGATCTAGATTGAATTGAAACAATAACCCAATAATTTAAGATCCACGTGCAAATATAGGCATTTGATTTTAAATAATCCAATTCAGCCTGTCAGCCAGAAGATAGTACAGAGGCTTTCTTAACTAACGTGCAACAGAAATGAACTTATTTATGGCCTTTAGGCATCACAGACTCAGGACAGGATGGGGGGAAGAGGATGCTGGAAGGTACTCGGCCTGGTCCTAGTTTGTAGATACCATCACAGCATTTTCCTGTTGTGACTCAGGGAATGTTCTAGAAAAACAATTGAAACAGAAGACAGCAATTCTGGATCCATTTCACTTTCATAAAGACACTTTTGTGATGATGATTTTACTTTGGACCAGTGCTCGAAGTTGGGCGAGGGGAAGGGGGGGCACGAGGGAACACGCCGTCCTCTTACCTTTTTTTCATTTTGGATTTGGCGTACCCCTACCTTTTCATTAATTGGAGCTCATTACCACTTTACTTTCAATAGGCAATCGCGACCACTAAATGTAAAAGTACCCTTACTTTCCTAGCCCACTTTTCCAATTGTTCCCTTACCTTTTCTTATCCACCTCGAGCATTGCGTTGCACCATGATTGCATTTCCATAAAATTTAACAAAATATACCACAACTTCGTTGTATATAAGGCAGGGTTTTATCTTAAATAAGCGGTTATATTGATCCTGTATATTCAAAGCTCGTGAAGCGAGAAAAAAATAACAATGGAGGTTTGATAATGGCCACAGATAATGTAGTCAAAGTTTGCCGGGAAATAGAAAAGTGTATTACAACTTAATTTGAATTTTATTTGTGGCCTTTATGCATCTAAGGCTCAGGCCGTGATAGGGGAAGGGAAATAATGCGGGAAGGTGTCGGCTAGGGTTTAAGTTGAAGGTACCATCCCGGTATTTTGCCTGGTATGACTGAGGAAACATCCTGAAGAAACCTCAGTCAGAATAGTGGGTCGTTGGGATTGAACAGACGATCTCCCGAATACTAAGTCAACGCTTTACCACCGAGCCACAGATGCTCGGTAAAAGTGTATTAGACGTCTTATGTCTAACTTTGTACCTAAGAGTAAGTGAAGTTAAAAATAGTGTTCGAAACAATGTGGAAACTTTGTGTACAGAATGTGTATCATGCTTAAAGGTTCCTGATATTGTAAATAATGGTCTTCAGAGTTTCAATTTGAATTTATATATCATATATGGCATTTAGGCATGTCAGGCTCAGTCCGGGATATGGTGGGGAAAAGGATGGTCGTGAAGGGCCTAGTTTTGTAGGTACGATCCCGACCTGGAGTGACTAAGGAAAAACCCTGGAAAACCTCAGTGAGGAAAGGCGGTGGCTGGGATCGTTCCTAGGACCATCCTTTTGCTAAGACAACGCTCTACAAACTGAGCTGCGGCCGCTCGATAATTGGCTATAGCGTTGAAATTGAAATTTTATAAAAACATATTGAAATACAATTTCATTTTGATTAGAGAGTCAGCATCGATATATCTCCAGAACTCCAGGAGAACCCTGTCCTGATGCCGCTCCCCACCTAAACAAAACAGACTCATAAAAGCTAGAAAAGAGACTCGCGCCTATTCCTCTGATAGTCATTCTTTTGTCCGGAAGTACACGTGACCTGATGGTGATTTCTAGTTGCTTTCCATTTTATGAAAACGGCGTCCTAAGGATGACCTACAGTCTAAATTAGGCTTCGAACCCATTTATTTCCCCTTCGGTTATGTAATTGTAGTACCAGAAAAATCTCGAACAGGCATCACGATTGGATGTCTGTGAGGTATGTGACTGTATATATATATATATATATATATATATATATATATATATATATATAT
>JAGDQP010003065.1:69372-97539 GCA_022664845.1 Lepisma saccharinum
ATATATATATATAAAATTTTGAATTGTGTTTATGGCCTTTGGGCATCTATATCATAGGTCAGGAAGGGACAAGTAGAGAGGATGGGGAAGGTACCGGTCAGGGACTTGCTTAAGGTAGCATTCTGACATTCGTCTGGTGAAACTGAGGGAAACTCTGGAAAACCTCAGTCAGAATAAACCGCCGTGGTGTTGGAACCCACGTGGTGTTGCCGATCCAAAATCGGAAAATCCGTTGTTAGGTAAAAACCTACAAGCTTATTCTGATTTATTACGGCGTATAAATTATACTGAAGCGACAATCACAGTTTCCATAATTTTTCGTGTCATAATTTGTTTATTAGTATTCCTTCGGAAATCAGCATAATTCAACCAAGGATAATTTATATATAAACCAAACACTTCGGATACTATTTAAAGTGTACATATTTGATAAAGTGTGTATCCGTGGATTCAGAATTAACTGTAACGTTGGAATATTTAACATTTATTGAACGCTGACACACCTAATTAAATATTTCACGTATCTAGAAACATAGGATTTATATGCAGCACTTCATTGTCGACGTAAGCCTAAGAAACTCACATCATTCTAAAAACTAATTATTGACGTGACAGAAACAATATTCTTACTCCAACAGTATCGACCGGAGGGTACTTTGATTACAAGGCAGTGAGCGTCACCTATCACCCACCCGGGACACTTGTACAGCATATTAGAGCACAATTTAACGAAAATGAGAAACGTATGCATGTAATATATGTATATGCTATATGAGTCTAATGATATTTACAATATTGAAATGTTTATATATATTTTTAATCATCTTTCGTGTTAACTATTCAAAGAGACGAAATACAAGAAATAGAATTTTATTTTTTCCAGACATTGAACTGAAACTAGTTGTTTTTCAATAACACAAATTTATCTTCAGAAAATTGAAAGCAGAAAGGTAAATAATTTGAAGAAAGGTTATAGTCAATTCCAATCCCTTTCTTTGTTACAAATGTTTGATCCTAATGTTAAAGATATTGTAAACACTTATTCCTTATTTATTAATATGTTTTTTTACTGTTATTGGTATACATTTATGTTATTATGTTTTTCATCAAATGCATGCTTTGACCTACTTCATTCACGATCAACATATTCATATTTCCTGACTTCACGAGCAATAAATAAACAAACCATCGTTCCATATATTTGAAAAAGAAGCCTTTTCCTTTGCATCACAATCCAATCCTTGATATTTGCTGTCGTCTAATGAAACATGTTCCATAAGAGGTAGATGTCGTTGACAGATTCACTCAACAATGAATTCGTTACACTCGTATACTACTTTTTTTCGTTGCCATGGAAACCTTTCAGTCTCTTCTATCCCCCCTCCCCCATTCATCTCCCGCTACGTTGAATAATGTAACAAAACTGACCTCATCAGATATTTAATCTTGGGCAACATTACATGTTTTTCTGCTGCTATTAGGCGTGTTGTGGACAAGCAATCGTCCATTTTTCAAGACCTTACTCTCGTCCTTTTTTCTGTTGCCGTAGAAACGTCAACACGTGGTATCCGAGGTAACGCTGTCACTGAAATCTAGTAGTAATCTCGACTGCATAATTATGTTAGTACGGGTATATAATCTTTTTTATTTACATGTGTGAGTAATTTCATATCCAACCACAAAAACAAGTAATTTTTCAGCGTACTGAAACGTATTATCCGCAATCCTTATTACTATACCTCTTTATCAATATTTGTACGTTTCGTATTGTCAATGTAGTACCATATCAACACATAAAAACTGAAGTATATTTACACGCACCATTTATTCTGTACTGCAGACAGTCTCATTTATTTTACGTCACGTCACAAATTATCTCTAGTACCGATGACTGTTCTTTAGATGAACATCCCTTATTCATGTTTAGAGATGACCTTATGCTTCTTATTGGCTTGATTTTCTTTTGTTGAATGGTTAGCGGGTAGAATATGTTCTGTTATTAATGATTCAGATCTTTTGCCAATTAATTTCACATCACTTATGTGTTCTTTGAGTCTTATGTGGATATCTCTGCTCGTCTTATATATTATCATCATATTCAGCCGTTTTCTATCCACTGCTGGACGAAGGCATCCTCCTTTTCTTTCCACATATTTCGGTCTGTTGCTATCCTCATCCATGTAGCTCCTGAAAAACGCTTGATTTCATTTACCCATCTTACATTTGGACGTCATCCCGATCGTTTCTTTTCTCTAGGAATCCAATGTAGTACATTTGTCGTCCACCTTTCATCTGTTCGTCTAGCTATGTGACCGGCCCATCTCCACTTCATCTTCTTCGCAGTCTTAATTACATTACATCTACCTTTGTTTGTGCTCTAACCCATTCATCTGTCTTCCTGTCTCTCCTAGTTATTTATAGCATGTATCTCTCCATTGTTCTTTGTGTGACTCTCAATCTTTAAGTTGTTTGCGCATTCAATGTCCAAGTTTCACAGCCGTAAATCATCACAGGTAAGACATATGGATTATAAACTTTACGCTTCAGACACATTGGAAGTTTGCTTTTAAAAATAAAGTGTAGTCTTCCAAACGAACTCCACGCCATTTTACATCTTCTATTTATTTCATCCGTCAACTTGGCATTCGATGTTTTGAGCTGATCTAGGTAAACATACTCATCAACTATGTCTACGTTAATCTTTATTTCATTCTTTGCTGCATCTTGATTGTACATTACTTTTGTTTTACTTAAATTCATTTTAAGGCCTATTTTCGAACTCTCATTACTTAGTTCTTCCATTCTGGTTTGTAGTTCTTCTGCACTTGAAGCAAACAGGACTATATCATCAGAGAATCGTAAGCGATAAAGATATTCGCCATTAATTTTTATTCCAACTTCATCCCAGTTTAAATTTTGGATCACTCTCTCCAGGACCGCAGAAAACGGTTTTGGAGAAATTGAATCTCCTTGCCTTGCCCTTTTTCCAACTTTAAAATTTTCACTATCTTGATGTAGTCTAATGACAGATGTAGCAGTCGAGTAAATGTTTCGCAGTAACGTGATGTATGCACTTTCGATGCCTTGATATTCAAATGATTTAAGTACTGCCGCCAAGGAGTCCGAATCGAAAGCTTTTTCGAAATCTATGAATCCCAAACATAGTGGAAGTTCAAATTCATTAGTCCTTTCCATAACTTAATTCAATGTTTGTATGTGGTCCATTGTGCTAAATCCACGACGAAATCCGGCTTGCTCCCTTCCCTGGTTAAAATCCAAGTCTCGTTGAATACGATTCAAAATAAGTTTGGTAAACACTTTGTATAGAACTGACAGTAAACTAATTGGTCTGTAGTTTTCGACGCATTCTTTGTCCTTTTTCTTGCACAACAAAATTATAACAGCATTATTCTAAATTGACGGTATTTCTCTTTTCCTCAGACACATCGAGAATAATTTAGCAAGTTCCTCTTTCATCTTTTCACCTCCACATTTAAACATATCTGCTGTAAGTCCATCTTCTCCTGGCGACTTTCTTTTCTTCATCCCTCGAAGTATGTTATCCATTTCTTCTTTCATTACGTCTGGAACATTTTCTTCTGAGTCTTCATTTCCTAGCTCATCTTCGGAGTAGTACAATTCTTTGTAGAAATTTTCAAATATTTTTATAATTTCTTCCTTATTTCGTGTTACGGTCCCGTCTGGTCTCTTAACTGCAAAGATTTGGTTTTTCGCTATCATGAGCTGCTTATTGTTTTTTTCTTCAGGCTTTTGTATTCCTCTGTTTTATTTCTAACAAGATTTTCGTTGTATCTTCATACATCATCTCTTATTTTCTTCCTTATGGCTTATTTAGTTCTATGTGCCCAATCCTATTTATGTAACGTCTTTCATTTCCCTTCTTTTCTTCATCAAGAGTTTTGATGCCTGCTATTTCCATGGCTATTTCTATTATTATCTCATTCAGTGTTTTATTTCTGCTATTGATGTCTTCTTCATCCTCTAACTCTTCCAAGGCGCTAAATCTGTTGCTTAGTTCTATCTCTAATGTATATATGTGCTTTCCTAGATTTTCCAGATCTAAAATAGGCGTTTTTCCTCTGATAAACTTCTTTCTCTCAAGTCTAGTATTTAGTTTCAGCTTACATCTCACCATCCTATGATAACTCGAGATTTTGAAACTGTTCAGAACTGATACGTCTTGCAGAATTTCCCTGTTATTCGATAAAATGTAGTCTATTACATATTAGTCCCATTCGGGTCTTTCCATGTCTACTTCCTCTGGGGCAGCTTCTTGAAAAATGTATTAGAAATGAACAGTCTGTTGGCTTCTGTGAATTCCACTAACTTCTCTCCTCTCTTGTTTCTTTTGCCAAGTCCACAGTTTAACACTCTCGTGTCACTGCTCTGCTTGGCTCCTACTTTCGCATTGAAGTCTTCCATTATAATTTTGTAATGCGATTTGCTACTATCTAAAATCTTCTGTATCTCCTCGTATAAGTTTTCGATTTCCTCCTCAGGATGTGATGTCGGAGCATACACTTGTATAATTTCCATTCTGTATCTGTTGTTTATCTTTATTACTACTCGTGCGATTCTACCTAAAATTCCTTCCATTTATGTGATCCGTGACTTCACTTCTTTAAATTTTAAAGGCAACATCTGTCGGTTTTCCATTTTGTGTTCCTTTGAAGTAGAACGTGTGGCCTGATGAGTAGTTCGAACTGTTCTTCATTCTTCCTCCGTCCACACTTCTGATAGTCCTATGATGTCCCACTTAATCCTCTTAAGTTCATTCTGCAATTCTTCTAACTTGTCCTTTCCTGCAAGTGACTGACAGTTGAGAGTCGCCACGTATAGGTCAGTTCGAATTGCCGTGTCGGTGTCCTGGCCATCTACAGTCCAAACCCGGGCATTTTGACCCTCGAACTTCATGCAGGACTGACCGCTGCCGTTGCAAGCTGCATTCCGTCCTCCGAGGCTGTTCCCTTGTACCATCATTTGTAAAGAAAGGAGGAGTGCAGACATTTGACTTACCACGCTATCTGCTAATGCGGGTTGGTGAGCAGTCCATCCATGTCCGTTCACCAAGCAGTTTTTTGGGTATTGGGTACTAACAGGCCCCACGACGTGAACGTAAGGATTCGACATTAGGCGTGTATCCCGGTCGGTTCCTTTATGCCTTAGCAAGAGGAATTAAGGGGTTTCCTCGTAATTAGTGGCAGAAGCCTTTTGGGACGGAAGTACAGGTTTCCCGGTATATATATATATATATATATATATATATATATATATATATAGATAGATAGATAGATAGATAGATAGATAGATAGATATAATCACATTCGAAAGAAGACAAAAGATATGCCAAGAAATTAAATAAACAAGGAAAATAACAGAATCAACCGAAAATTACATTAAATCGTCACCAAGTACTACTTATATACGATTAACATTCCACCCATAGACATGAATCTTAAGACTTCAAAATCTTATTTTCAGAAACCAATTTTACACCAGGTTTGTACAGAGTGACATACCAATATGTCGTAGCAGGCTATTCTCTATTAACTCTGGTTTAAACCTGAATTGGCACATATCTATTTCTTTTAAACATTGTTTATCATTTTTTTTTAGGTTTGTTCGTTTTTCTGAATTTTCTCGGTTTTTTATTTTTCTCTCTCTCCTATGTTATTATTTTTACCCTGTCGCTTGGGTTCACTGTGTCTTTTGATGTAATGTCTTTGTTTTTACTGTTCTGTTCTATTTTTCAGATTTTTCAGCTATCCTTGTGTTTTCTTGTTTCTTAGGTGAATGTTTTTTTCTCTTCGGTTTGATCATGGTGCATGAATAGTAATTTTCCACCTTTGTTTATAGGTAAAAATTAACTTTGTTCGGTTAATTTTGTATTTTGTACTAACCGAACTTTGTATTTTGGAAAATTTGAGTAATTAATGACTTTGGTTTGTCTCGGCTTCACTAACTGTTAAGGTTCTAAAAATCACAAACGTCCATGCTCCAGCAGGAACATGAACCCAGAACCTCGGAGATGCTCGCTTGACGCCTCAAAATACACGGCTATCATTGTCGTCAACTTTGTTTGGTTTATAGTGTTGTGCTATTCTAATGCCTTCCTTTTCAACTATCATTACTATACCTTTCTGCTGTATCGCAAAGTACATTATATTCTTTGATCATTTTCTTTGCGCATGTCATTCGTGATTATTGTTCGTTCGCTTTTTCGGGATTGTTGTTCTTCCGATCGTCACACTTTTCAATATGTCGGTGACATAAACAGTTCGTTAGCGACGTCGTTTATTACATATGTAATTCGAAGTATATGCCTCTTCGGTTGAAATAGAAGTGTTGTTCATCCTAGGTACCAACAGTCGGCTTTCACATTCAAGATAATAACTACATCTACTTAGACATGGGTTATTCGAAGTACTTATATACCTGTTCGAATTCACGTATCGTTTCGATATGAGTTTACTATTGTGGTATAGCTTCCTGTATTCTAGACATTATTATGTCTCTTCTTAATAAATATTAGTGTATAAATCTTTATCTGCATGTCTTTAAGTTTACCCTTTCGGCTACGATTACTTAAGTTATTCTACATACACAAAAGATATATCACTTTCGTTGGATTTTGATTAAGTCTCACTGTTGTCCTTCTGAAATATTATCTGATTAAGTAAAGAATGGAATCACACAATGGGCTTGTTTGTCATGCGCATAGTAATGGGGGAGTAGATGAGTGTTTGTTATAGGGAAGTCACATATCTTGGACAAAAGTCCTTTGGTTTATAAACAGGAACATTGTATGAACAACTTGATCGAATGCATATAGTCATGGCCTCTCTTCACCAAATAAAGCATTACAATGATAATAATCAGGTATTTCAATTGAATTTCTTTTTTTGCGTTGGGCATCTATGGCTGAGCCCAATAATGAAGAAGTGTTCAGAATTCACTATCACAAAATTGACATAAATGAGCTTTCTAAATTCCATAATAAATGATTCAATTGTAACTAATAAAAGAATTCAGACAATAATTTGATTCATGTGATTATTTAGTATAATGTAGTCTAACATTGCATGAAAGAATTAAGCATTATAGACGTGTCCCTCAAAGGTACATGCTACGTGATACCACATTTTACAATTATCGCATAGCAACCATTCTGCCGGAGATCCATTTCAGTCATAGTAGAAATCCTACTGTATTTTAATAAACAACACTAATCGTCTGAAGAAACAACAACCTTTAATTTGAGAAATGTTTGTGAATTTTGCATTTTATAAACAGCTGATCCAAATTTGAGCATTCTGCATCTTTCCATTGTCAGTATGTATTTTCTTTCTCAATGACAACAGGACATCTCACTGAAAGGAATTTCCCTATAATTTGCTAAAGGCATTAAAGATATATCCTCTGCATCTGGAGAAAGAACAGCAATAAGTAATATTCATGTCCGCGATAAATCTAATCGTACAATTTAAGTAACATGGTATGTAACATGTTAAAAATTTGGTTTTAAAGACATAGATCCCTAAACGAAAGCAATCCGTGCATCATTTTCCAACAGGCCATACTATGCACATAAAAATAGCAAAATTTTCTCGCACATTTTAGCGAAATAAGAGGAAAGTTGGCATCTTTCCACGATCGACTACACTTACCTTCTTCCTGGATATTCATGGAAACAAAAAATTAATAGTTTGTAAATATATTATATTTCTTAACTTTTTTACACGTCAGAGTTACGTTTAGGTGTAGAAATCAAGACTAACTTGCTCCCTGATGATTTCTATATAGATCGAAATTTCCTTTATTTTATTTGCAAGAACATTCTTTATTAATGGATTTGAATGTTTCACAAGAACTATATAAATGAATAAGTCTTCCGACATTAACTAAAACAACGTTACAATTACTGTTTCTATAACAATATGGAAACTAGCCAAATAAGGTCCCAAGATCTAAAACAAGTCCTTTCTTGTGTATCTTCTAAATGTAAACACGTAAAAGGTTGTATAATAGTTTTCCAACGAAACTTTGTCGGTTTTACAGCAACGTGAATCGAGCTTGATGGATGTGTGGAGTGGTTCGTCTCGTAATACGGAGGTCTTTGGATCTCGGCTCTAGCTATTTAGATTATCCATCATTCCAGCAGCAGTATCAGCTGAAGACCAGGGCTGTACCTTAAGTTAAAATCACGACCTATATCTTCGGTACTCTTTGTGTCAAGGATACCTTAAGACCCTGTGAAAGCAATGAACAAGTGTAGATATAGCAACGTAAGACTTTAGGCTCTATTAATTAAATCTTACTTCGCTTGATAAAAGACTAAGGGACAAGAAAAGCCTATCTGCTCTCAATTCAGAGTACTATTTTTTCATGTTACAAAGAAGGAAACCAATAGAGAATCATTACAGAGGTTAACTAGTGCCTGATTTTGAATCCAAAAATTCCCGATTTACAAGAGAAGCATAGTACATCCCATGCGACTTTATTTTATAGTAGTGTAAAGGTGACAGAGTTTCACCAAATAAACAGTGTGCTGCTGAACATAGCATGAATTACAAGGCAAGTTTAGCACCCTCATTCAGTCCTATATTGCTCTTCATTCTTGGCCTCAGCAACTAAAGCTGAGAAGCTTTGTATCGCCGCTTTGTCTTTCCATCGGTCAACAACATTCAACTCAGGAACTACTAGAGCTACGAAGGCGGTTGATGTGTCGCTGGAAAAGTCTCGACGAGACGCGGTCAAAGCCGCATATATCATATATATCCGTCCGTTCGTCGACAATTTTAACTTTTAGGCACTAGTAAGTGAGAAACTACTAGGGCTACGAAAGTGATTGAAGTCTCATTTGAAAGGTCTCGGCGAGACGAGTTCAAAGCCACATGTTAGTCTGTCCGTTCACTGTCAACTATAAACTCAAGAACTACTAAGACTACGAATGTGGTTGAGGTGTCAGTTGAGAGGTGTGGACACAACTATTGCAAAACGCATAGATCATTGAAATTGGACGTTCGCTTCTGAAGCCTGGTGGTAACACATGTAAGACTGGCTCCCACTCAGTTGTTTGTCTAAAACAAACAGATTTGTAAATTGTTCATAGAGGAATTTGAATTAATAATTAATAACATTTGAAAGTTTTATGTTATTCTTTTGCAGCCAGCTGCTTTCTGGAAGTTAAAAATACTCCATAACTCACATAAATAATATCATTCGTGTCTCTCCTATTCGAGAGAACATTGACTATTCTTTTATTTCCGTAAGTCATGTTCCTGCCTCTGTGGATCAGCATGTAGCATTTGACCTTTAGCCCTATATAAAGAAAAATCTATACTTTTTTCGACTGATTCCAAAGTTTCTCTCTGTGTGTGTGTATGTGTGCGTTTTCTGAAGTCTGAGGGAGTGGGAAAACTCAATCATAGTTACGAGTGAGGCAACTTGCGACAGGAACTGAGCTTCCATGCACGCAAACTTGTAATTTATTAAAGTTATAATTGCAGCATTTCATGTACGTAGGTGCATAACGTTTAACAATGCATTTATCTTTATCAGGCAACAGCTACGCATAAGTATATTGATACACGAGCCACCGCATGATCATAGACGGTGGATATTAATTTCGCAATTAAGGTATCATCACACATAGAAGAAATGCGAGAAATGCTAATATAGTTCATTAATTCAATGTCTAATTCTTATCCTACCACAATCCAGCCTCTACGTTTACTCCCAACTTTTACGCCCTGCTAGCTTACACAGGTTCTTACTCAGTCGACCACTGAGTTTGGAAAAAGTTAGAATTTAAGAATTTTCTCTCCTACTCAAAAAATCAATCATTTCTTACATATTTTTACTTAACCTCATTCGTTCTGAGGAACAAATCTTGTAACAGATTTTCCCGTTCTTCTAGATTAGCTAGACGTCTGAAAATTTGTACAGTCTTAAATCCGGTTGTAACGCATGACTACGTAAAAATTCTTTACATTTTCCAAATTTTCCGACTTTTCATTACATTTCGGAGAATTTTGCGACCAGAACTTCAAAAGTTTGCATTTAGATATCTTATGTAAGAAAAGGGGACGTTATAATACCGCTCAGTCTGTCCGTGTCCAGAAATTAAATCTCAAGAACCACATGACGTGGAGAGGTGCCGTTCTAAAGGTGACTAAGCTAGCTCAAGGTCGTGGGAACCGTCTTCATTAATGCAGTGGGTCAATGCTCCAACTAATTTTCTAAAAATTCAATGGTTTAAATTGTTTTCTTCCATTTCGTTAGACCTATCTGCACCAAAATTAGTATAAATATTATTCGTTAAATAGAAAAATACTGTGGGTGTTACCGTTTCCAAGTACCCCAGTCGTCAGTGTTGTCAACAATTTCATATAAAATTTAATTTTTGAATTTGCTTCCATTCCGTTATACCTAGCAGCACCAAACTGTGCATCAACATTATTCGACGAAGCAGAAAATAGTATGAGTGTTCCCATCCCTAAGCACTCTAATTGTGAGTGCTGCCAACCTATTTTTTTTTTTTAATATATTTTTTAAAATTATTTCTTTACTACCAGTAATTTTGGTTCCCTTCGGGAACGACTCGATAATTTTTAAAATGTCACGCCTTTCCACCTCCCATGGGATGAGGGCTTAATTTGGACCTTAAGGACATCGAAAGTATTAGTGTTAGTGTTAGACTCAGCGACATCCAAAACTATGAATTCGACACTTATATCGGTCGTCTCCAATTATTTTTAAAATGTGACCCCTTTCCACCCCGAACCCCTGGACTGGGGGATGAACTTGAGCTTGTAAAGTATTGAAACTATCACTATTCATCTCAGCGACCTCGAAAAATATGGAATTAAACTAATATTAGTAGTTTTCAATTATTGATAGAATGTCACCCCACTCACCATGTATTTCTTATTGGGACCTTGCACCCCCATAGCTCAGCCCAACGGTGACCTAGACATGATATTGTATTTTTGCTATAATGTACAGACCATATGCAATTGAATGAGTCATTGGCCTTGTCCATCATATGTATGGTTCTTGAGAAATAAGTGTCCCTTTACTCATTTCTATATATAGATTGTACGTATCCGCTTCAAGCTTGGCATTAACATTAGAAAAGTACTGGGGCTGACCCCATCCCCAAGAGCCACAGTTGTCAGCATTGCTAACCTAGTTCTAAAATTTAATTTTTGAAATTGATTCCGTTCAATTAGACGTAGCTTCACCAAACTCGGCCTAAACATTGTTCGACGCAATATGTAAATACTGTGGGTGTTCCAGTTTTTAAGAACCGTAATTGTCAGTGCTGGGAACTTATTTTATGCAAATGAATGTTTGTGTTTCTAAAATGTTATCAAGGAACCAAAGCCTTCGTGAATGTTAGTAAAATATCAACGCATGTTTGTTTTGTCTATCCAAAGGTTGTTGCTGATCTCAGCACGCGTCTAATAATAAAAATCATTACTGAATTTTCCATCTCTTCAATAGTTTTCCGAACATTTTCAAATCAATACTTCAGAACTATATTTTGGTGTCTATATCAGTGCCAAATTTAAAGTTTCTAAGTTTACCAATTTTAGAGTTCTCGTATTCCACTCCTTGAGAGGTTTTCGACACCTCGTCCTCAGGGGTGTCAAATCGAAAACCTAATATTGCCGTTGTCAATGAATTGAAATGAAAAATTTTCATGCCAAATATCAAGTGTCTAACTCAAGTGGTCTCTGAGTTTAACCCTCACCCCCTGTGAAAAAAGGTCAACCTTTTCATATTGTAGTTAGTCCTTCTAGGTCCTAACGAACATGTGTTCCAAATTTTGTACGAATCCGTCAAGGAGTATGGTAGTGTATAGGATTGAAATAAATAAACAGACTTCAAATTTAATCTTTATGGATGTCTTGTATTTTACAAGAAGCATGTACACGAGTCATGACAATTGAAAATAATGTTCAAGCGAACCACAATAACTGATATTCTTTTCACTTCCACCAGGCGAGTATTGACATAGTACCTACAATACAGGTTCCAGATATTTCCCTCTTTCTACAAGCTCTTGGACCAAAATAATATCTCAGCCTTCAGATGAGCTTATTTATTTAGTATAAACTTGCCACATATGACTTCACACACACACACTGTTGACATTATTTGCAAGGTCATAGAATCAATGTGGGTTAATATATAATTAATTCTATGATAAAAACACTTTCTATAGGATGAAGTTACACGTGAAAGTGGGTAGCTATCTTTATGATCCTGTAAGTGTTGTTTCTAAAGATGTTTGCATATGTAAATTAGTAGCATGTCTGCTCAAATCAGACGACACGTAAGGCACAGGTTTAGTTAGTTCAGAATAATTAATTCTTGGAGTTACAATAATAATATCACTTACCAGATAAAATTACTCTCAGACATTGAAGCACGCTAAATGACACGCAATTCTCATTTACTTAACCTCTGTAATTCTCATTTAGTCATCTCTTATTTATTTAATTTACTTAAATTACATACAAGACAGATAATTATATGCTTAAGCAAGTTAAGGAATTGCCTCCCTCGGCAAGCACTCCTTCTGGAGAAGGACAGGGGAAGATATGTCAGTAAACTGGAAATCTAGTCTGAATGGCCGCCAGCAGAACTCAGACCCAGTGCCGATTCTAGATACGAGATCTTAACACTACAGCATGAGGGTTAAATAAGAAATCTAAAATTTCACACACAAAAAAAACTAATGAAGAGTACAAAATTAAAAGTAGAAAGAAATCTTTCAGAGTTATAAATACATCCAATATCCCCTTACTGTGACATTTCAGATTAAATTATTTTAATCTCTAATGCCATGGCCCCTTGTTTTAAGTAATTTTAGCTAGAAATTAAATTACGTGACCACAACTGAAATATATACAATACGTATCATTAGTTTTATATTTTTACTTTTGCTCTAAAATAAATCGCTCACGAAATATTTCATTCAAGATCTCCAGAAAATGAATAGCTGCCTATCTACATTAATGGATTGGTCGTGGAAATCAGACAGGCGAAGGATTTAATGCAAATTGTTTTCCAGTTAGTTATCAGCAATACCTCACGCAGCGCATTTTAAAGGTGAGTTGAGTGCAGTTCAGTCTACACGAGTTCAACCTCTTTCATGCAAAACTTTCAGAAAGGTTATTATCCTTTATGACTACGTTTCTTAACAGATTTGTTGTTATAGTTTTAATTTAAGTCGTTAGAAAAGCACAATGTACTCTGAAACCTTGAAATATTATGTACTGAATTTTGCAAATATCCATCCAGATTCATTGCGTTTTATTGGCTCCATAAGTAAGACAGAAGTATGACAATTTTTAGGCTGATCCAAAGCAATACAATTTTTTTGCATATCTGAACAACGACAACTAATAAAGATTCATATGTATGGCTTAAGTTAAGTAAACAAAAAAAAAAAAAAAACATGAGCAGAAAGATTCAATTACAAAAAGAAAAATAATGTGCGTTTCCTTTGCGACTTTCCAATTTAACTTTCTTATTTGACAAGCAAATTATGTGTTCTTCAACTAATTACTCTTTCAAAGCTGTTCAGTTTTTCCTTTTTTTTTTTTTTTTTTGTTATGAAGGGGCTGTCGATCGACTTATTATAATTTTTTTTTTTTTAAGTTTTTAATTTTTGGATGTTTTCTTCTGGACATACCATTATATCTTCCTGCACGTTTTGGTGAAAGTAAGGGGTACAACCAAAGTTGTAGGGATGTCTAAGAAGATACAAGAAAGAAGGCTGCAGTTGTATGAACATGTAATGAGGAGAACCAATACCTATGTAGTCAAAAGAGTGATGGCAATGGAAGTGAGGGCAAGAGAGGAAGAGGGAGGTCAAGGAGGAAATGGATGGATAGGGTTAAGAAGGATCTCGGGGAGAAAGGTCTGTCAGGGGAAGAAGTTCAGGACAGGGCTTTGTGGAGAAGACTCATCAGAAACGTCGACCCCACGTAGGTGGGAAAAGACGGAGAGGAAGAAGAAGAAGGTTCCATTTTTCTTCCGGATTTTCCTTATTTTTAAAAGATAATATAATGTGTACTACTTTTAGGACTTACCAAGTCCTATTATCTATGCTGTTAACTGTCATACATCCCGAAATACCTATGGAGTCATAAAATGTTGACCCATTTTAAAGAAATAAGATGTTTTATTGATGTGATATGCATACCCTTGTTGTAATGGATTATATACATGAACACACCAATGTTAATCTGAATTTAATATGCCCGTCATGCGGATGTATTTCAGCGAAAGATATACTGTATTACTGAGTTTTTTTACTGCGGCGATAAACTTGCGACTTCCGTAAGTGATATAGTTAGTTAGATACGTCACTGATATTGAACATGACTATCGACGTCACAATCCCGAGATTTCTCGCCCTCAGACTTCATTGCCTCGGGGATGGGGGAAGGGGTGTGTAGTCAAGAGTTTACACAAGTAACCTGAAGTATAACTAGGACTTAAACTATAGGTTCAAGAAGCAACATCAACAATTTTAGGAATACAGTCGAACGCTGGGAGAGCACACCTTACAAATACATAGCGACCCGCTTGAATTGTGTAAAACCTTTATTCTGCTTATGATGGTAAATAAGTATAGGCATAACATCCAAATGTATTCGTCATTACTTTAAAATGGATCCAGACTAGAGCCCTGTATTCGTGTCCAATCTCGGTCCAGCCAGGTCCGGCCCGATTCTACATCCAACTTTCCAGTTCGATCCGAGCCAGACGGAAATCGGGCAGCTCTGACCTAATGTGACAGAAAAATGGATTACGAATCCAATTACCCACTTTTCCGGCGGTCCGGTTCAATAGTTGGTGGAGCTTGGATCGAGCCAAAAAAATGTGGATGAAGAATCGGGCCGGGTCGAGATCGGCCCCGAATGCAGGGCTCTGATCCAGACTTTATGATTTGTAAATGGGACTGAAATCTAATCCACTTATTTTCAGTTCTTACCTATATAGAAACAACATATTAAAAGTTCACCAAATAGACAATCTTAAACAGTTTCTTTTTCTATATGGAATTAAAGCTGATTGTGGTCATCTTAATCATCAGTTGTAAAGTGTTTCCTTTTATGAAATGATTTTAGCTGCCGTTTTCCTGATACTGTAAAGAGATTGCGGTAGAGTTTACTAAAGCTCCCCGGGCCTGAAACTTACAAAAACTAAAAAACAACTTCTGTTTTATTTATTTCCAATGATCCAGGAAAATATTTCGTTTTCTTTCCATTGCAGTCACCACTGTTCGAAGAATAAGCTCCCACCAGCTACGGGCGGAGAACTCGGATAAAGTAAGTGGAACGTCAATTATTTTTCGTTTGTTGTAAACATAGGACCTTGCAGTACTTATCGGGCAGAAGCCTTGAATGTTAGGGAGAAGAGAGAGTTTCCTAGGTAACCATACATTAAGGGCTTTACGTCAACACCTCCCACC
The DNA here is from genome assembly GCA_022664845.1 of Lepisma saccharinum. NCBI lineage: Eukaryota > Metazoa > Arthropoda > Insecta > Zygentoma > Lepismatidae > Lepisma > Lepisma saccharinum. The sequence goes on from JAGDQP010003065.1 coordinate 84,890, forward strand.
GTGCCTAGGCAACAGAATCTTCTTTTATTCTTCTTCAAACAACGTAGCAACAACAGATTTTGGAAAGAACATTTCGCGAAAAAAACAACAACCAAAAAAACGGAAAGAGAGGATAATAAAGAGATACGAGGATGTTAATAAAACGCTTTAGGTTAGTGCACAAAACAACCGTTTATTTGAATAAAGAGTGTTCCTTGATTTTTGTACAACCTTTTAGACTTGAGCACTACCAAAGGAGGAAAGTCTTATATAACTTGTCTGTCCGTCCGCCTGTCTGTCACTCTCTCTCGACAACTCTGAACACAGGTCTTTTAGTAGAGCTGCAAAGAATGTTGAGTAGGGTGGTCCTTATTTATATGGAAAAAAAAATGAAATTTCTTTTGACGTACCCCATAAAATGGTTCCATATCATACCAAATTAAACCAGGAAAAAATAGGTCCATTGAATAATATTAAATGGTGCCTCAAGCGACCTAAAAATTTTGAATGCTTTTTCAATATACACTATAGTATAATGTCCAAAATCTGGAATAAACCCTTGTAATTTAGAAACGACTTAAGGGAATGGGAAGATATCTTGGATAGAGGTACTGGAGGTAAAGACTCACCTCTTTTGTGTACCACCATTATGGCAACCATCTTGAAGTCCGCCATCTTGGATTCAGGTCAGCATTTTCAAATAGGAAGAGAGTCATGTCACATATCGTTTTAGGGTAGCTTTTCACCTCAAATATAAATCTGATATTATTTTCAAGATACCTTTAATTATGTAAGATTATATTACATGTGAAAAACTAAATGCTCCGATGTAATGCTGTTATTTTGTTTATTGTAGTTACGAATCACGGATTTGTAAGAATTTTGGAAATCTTTTACTTAAATCACTTCTCTGAAACAATTGCTAGAGAAAGTTAAATCTTTGTTTCGCTATAGACTACAAATATGTTTCCGTCAAGCTGATTCATATAACATTCTGAGGAAAGAAGTAAAATTATATGATAACTTGGAAGAAATTCAAATATCTCTTACATAGTAGCTGAGTTGAAAAATTCCGATTAAGACATGGGTGTTTGTGGATTTTTGAACTTAGTAGCCTCATAATACCTTAAGAAACCTAAATCAGTATTTGCTAAAATTGGCAAAATAATTATCAAGGAGTTCCTTGCTAGGATTCTTTTAACAATGGCTCAGGGAATAAAGGTTTGATGTCGGGAATAATTAGGGAAAAGCTGAATTTCGGCCAGTCCATCACTGCTAGAGGTGCATTTTCCCAAAACTCCCCGCCCCTCCCCTCCGTGCTTCCCTTAAAATCTCCCGGAACTACAAATTTACAGACTTTCAGAAATTGTATTATATCTCCGTAACCAATAGACATAACGATACGATTCTTTTTTGTTATAATTCCTAGATGAAAGGCTACAAAAGTGTTTGTCGTGAGTTTTGTGCTATTGCTAGTAATTATGCCGTAATTTAGATCAAAACTGTAAAATAACGATATTTTGTTTGTAATATTTATACTTTTCACGGTGTGGCTTGTTTTAAACTGATAATATAAAAAAAACGTTCGAGATAAAAGTTGTTTCCTGTTTTATAAACTTTAAAATGATGTATATATCGATATGGTAGAACAATTACTGTTCTAACTAATGAGGTAGAAATGAGGCGTAACTGCGCGCGAGCAATGCTTTACCTTCTATGTGTGCTTTATTTCCATTAGGCAGTTGTGAGCTGTCGACGATTATAACAATTTGCCTTTACTGTGTAGTGACAAGTAAAACAGGTGATGAATTGATTGTGTATTTTGGCGGCCTTTTCAAGTGATATATCATACACCCAGATAGCATGCCAGCTTGCAAGAAGGTCGAGTCAGGTCAAAATTGCCATGTGGCTAGTGAAAGAAGAAAAACAAAGAAGGTACTTCAATTGTAAGCTATTTCTGTTCTCAGCAAGAGAAAATAGAACCTTATAGAATTTATTACGATAAGGTTAGTCATATTTCTATTAGTTGGAAATTAAATTTAGCTGGTAATTTTAGTTTTTAGTATAACTTACCTTTAAAAATATTGTATTTTCAATTGAATGTTGTATGTTATATTTATTATTTTCTAACAGAACGTAGTAACCTATTATGATTTTAAATAAACTTTGTCAGGATATTGTGAAAATTTAAGTAGCGGAATTAATGCATTAAACGTAACAAATAAATTATTTAGTACAGATACAAAAAAGAAGAATTGTTGATTTTGATTTATTGTGTGCTCTTAGTGGGAAATATCTTTAAAGAGAAACTATAATAGTGAAAAGAGAATTACGGACATTATTGAGGTTAGTTTGAAATAAAACGTTGGAAGAAGAAAGTACTATTCGGATTCACAGCGCGTGCAGACAGAACTATACAAGACTGATCAAAGCTGATCATACATCAATACAAACCGATAACCCATCTCGTTCAACATCTGTAACTTCTTTAAGGACCTCAGAAGGAACGTTCGATTTAAAAAGAAACTGCATCTTTTGTGGAAAAGAATTCAGTATTAAAACTTCATCAGAGCGAAGGAAATGTTTTCATGTGGTTGTGGCAATAGAAATAAGGGGAAATCTTATCAAGAAATGTGACTTGCGAATGATGAGTGGTGATAAAGGGTAAGAGCGAGTAATCTTGTACCAGAAGTACAGTACCATGGAAAGTGTTTTAAAGATTTTTCAAGAACTAAACCAATTGGAGAGCTCGTGTCGCGACCAAAATAGAAACTAGGCAAGTCATTTTCTGTGCTACCCTAGTACATATATAACAGTGACGAATGCCAATACATTCTGAATGAATTAAAATATATTACGAAACCTTGTATCTGGTCAAGAGGATTGCTATCATATACAGCCAAACATCTTTAAAAACATTTTAAGGATAGTATAATTGTTTCAAATGTTTCTGGAAGGAAAAATGTATTCTGTTTATCGGACACGGCTCAAGTTATGCATCAGTGATATAACGACAGGAAAACTGACCCTGCTACTGAACAGCTAAGGACAGTGTTAGATGCAGCCGACATCATTCGAGAAGACATACATATACCCAGATTTCATTGACAGCAAGTCCAACGGGCAAAACGTCATTTTAGGTCTTTATGGAGGGAGTAACGACAGAAGACTGCTTATGAATCACAGGAAGTTGAGAGGAAATGCATTGTGATAAACAATGCTATAATATTAACTGTGAGACCGTTATTCCTGTCACCCATGTAAACAAATCTAATATTAACCCTTCAAAGATTATATGGGTCAAAATATCAATTCAATCTATTACCGTCCATTGAAGTCTGTGCATCGTACCATGAAACATATTTACATGATCTCTCTCATCAATGCAGTAAAAGAAGATAAAGCTATGCCCTGTACGACACTCACGCGCCGTGAACTATGCATGAGGATGTGGAGATAATGCTCCACATTTTCTTGACCTACGGTACTAAGTGAGGTGGGGTGGTCAGTCCCACGCTCGCCTACCTTAACTTCCCAAGGTGCCCAGGAGTACTAAAAATAATATTGAAAAGTCTTCAGCATGAGTTTTACAACCTAGATGTAAATATCCGCCCGCTGCATAATTTAATTACATTCCATGATAGATATATAAGGGATTCAATGTTACATCTTGTATCAGTATTAACGCTCAGGTAAAGGTTCGACGAATTCTGAGTGGTTCGTTCAATCTTCAAGGTATCCGTCTGTGTGAGTTTCCAAAGAGAAGTGGCGGAAGCCTTAATAACGTGCTTGAGGATTTCAATGAACTCAAAAACTGTCGGTACCCTCAAGAAGCAACTTACTATATAAATATTTACCCGTTTAATTTGATGTGTCTTGTTGGATTAAACAAGCAATCTGGATGGAATTGCTTCATTAACAATCTTATTGGCAACTATGAAAAGTGTGAATCGATGTACATAATGCCAATACTATTTATAAATTTGTAGCCTTTTTACACGCTATTGTGTTTGACAGTAGATCAAAGCAGAAAACTCAGTTAACCATCATCGTCACATTTGATCCACCTATGTTGATCAGAATTTGGTTTAATTATGGCCTTTAGGCACCTATGGCTGAGACCGGAATAGAGTAGGAGAAATTATGCACACTGTGAACCCGAATAGTACTTTCTCCTTCCAACTTTTTATGCAATACATCGTTTCGTTTCAAATTAACCTCAATAATATGCATAATTCTCTTTTAACCAATTCTCTTTCAAGATATATCCCACAAACTGGTAAGAGCACACAATGAATCAAAATCAACCATTCTTCTTTTATGTATTTCTAATAAATTATTAATTTTTTAAGTTTAATGTATTCATTCCGCTACGTAAAGCTACAAGATCCTGACAAAGCTACAAGCTACAAGATCCTGACAAAGTTTATTTAAAATGATAATCGATTAATACCCTGTTTGAAAATAATAAATATAACCCACAACATTCAACTGAAAATACAATAACTTCAAAGGTAAGTTATACTAATAACTAAAATTACCAACTAGATTTAATTTCCAGCTAATAGAAATATGACTAACTTATCGTAATAAATTCCCTGAAGTTTTATTTCATCTTCCTGAGCAAAGAAATATCTTAAAATTCACAGTACCTTCTTTCTTTTTCTTTTTTTTCCACATAGCAATTTTAACCTGACTCAAAAGCTAATCAAGCTTACTTTGAGAAGTGGAATAACTTAAGCAAGCTTAGCAATTTAAGCCAAAAGGTTGAAACAATGTTGAATCAAGCACTCTAGTTTACAAGAATCAAGGTTGAAGTAGCCTTGTCAGTACAAGAAAGGAAAATAAATCTTACTTCTTCCAAAAATAAAATCGTTATCCGGGATAGAAATCGTACCGAGGGCCACTGGCACACCAATCCGACGCTATATCCGATAGACCACAGAACCAGCCCGACTTCTCCTTCGAAGCGCTATTAATACTTAGTCCATTCTATCGCAAGAGACGCCTGTAGTGAAAGGGTGGCAGTCGGCGAAGATTAGACTACGTCGAAAGTCGAAATAGGCCTGGCACGTGATGAAACTTCAATGGACTGAGACGACAGTGAAAGTGCAACGAAAAATTCAAATGAATTTAAAGTTCGACAAGATTCCTCGCTTAGTTGCTGGTTCCAGCAAGCTTCAATTAGCTTAGTTATGACAATCAAGCCAATTATGTTTTTACAACAAGTTTGTTTCACTCTTGTTTGTTAAGTTTAACACAATATCAAGCTTAACAAACAAGCTCAAAGTAAGTGACTAACAATCTTATTGCAAGGTTGCATGCTATCTGTATACGTGATATATCACTTGAAAAGGTCGCTAAAATACACTACCAATTCATCATCTGTTTTACTTGCCACTACATAGCAAAGACAAACTGTCATAACTGTCGACAGCTCACAATTGCCTAATGGCGATAGGGGTAGTATATACATAGAAGGTAATTGTATATTTATAATGTATAAAGAAGTATAACGATACTAATTCCTCGTTATTAACTTTTTTAATTTTTACGTTACCTTTATTGTTTATTGTAAACTCTCTTCCCTATACACCTTAAATAACTTACACAAACTGTAATGTCAAGATGTAAGAGCGGAAGTAATCAGAGATCAAATCAAATTTGACAATATTCCGTGGTCTAGTCGGTAACGTTCAAAACTTCGGATTGGCACTGGGCACGCACGAGGGTTCAAGCAGCGCTGCAAGACAACACGACTGAGATTTGCGGAGTTCAACAACGGCCTGGCCGATAAACTCGCTTTCATGAGGTCGAGTCCACCAGTTCTTCGCTTGGTTATCGTCCACTCACGTGAGAATAGAAATCCGATTCTTCACCTTACTTGGCGTCCACCTGGTTGGAACTATTCTTTTCTTTCTACAAAATCTACTAATCTTTCTACTAATCTTGGTAATTTGAAGTAGTACATCCTAACGCATTTCCGGAAGAATATATTTTTCTCCAACTACCTTTTTGTATTGTAAGTGATTAGCGATTCATGATTGGTCATTTGTATTGACGTCGTTAAAAACGTAGCAATTCAGAAGACACTGCGTGATATGAAAACAACATCTAATGAAAACAATCTCACTGAAAAATGACGCCACTTCATGTTCTGATTGACAAGTATGTTGCTATAACAAAAATTCCAGACATAATGACCAGCTAGCGAAGACGGGGTAGTTAAAGTCAGGTTAGATTTGCTCAATATACTTGATGCAGCCATTTAATAGTTACTATATGGGTACTCGACCCCAACTCGGTAGCAGTCAATCACGAATCGACAATCACTTACAGTACAAAAAGGCACGAATCACCAATTTTTTTAGAATACAAAAAGGTACTTAGAAAAAATGTGCTTCCTGGAAGACTGATCGCCACTCCTCAGACATGTAACGGACTTAAGCCATAGCTGCCTGCATAGCGAATAAATAAAAACAAAACCTAAGCAGAAAGGTTATTCAAATTTACCTACTGTTTCTTCCCAAATCACTTGCCTGGCTGAAAAACTATAATTTTTATGTAAGGTTATCTAGAAAAGTAAGAAACGTAACTTGATACAAGCACAAGAAGTCGCACTTTTTGGTATATTACGTTTACATAAGTGGCGAAAAGAACTTCAACTGCAGAATCTGTGAGATAAGCTCATTCAAGACGAACATACGTGTAACAGAATCACACTGTGTGTAAAGATGAGAGCAAAGTTTTCCCAAAACGTTAAAAAACATATCAGATTTCGCCCTAATGAACATCCAAGAACTACGTAGTTATACATATAACAAGGCTACAATATAGATATTGCGCAGAAACTGCTAGTGACAATGGGCATTCATTATTCATTACCATGAAAGATTGATGTTGGCAAATACACGAAAAGTTATCGCTTTTCAGATAAGCATAAGGTTACTCTTTTAGTAAGGTTGTAAGTTAGATTATATGAAAATTTATCTTTAAAAACGTCTCTACTGGGTTTAAAGTATTGAAAATAAAATAAAAAAGGATGAAAATTTTCTTAAAAACTTGTAATCACCACTCAAGGAGAAAACAGTTTAGCAAACGCCGAGAATAAAGCAATTAAGAGGTTAATTAGAAGGAAAATGTGGTTCACATTGTTCCATTTTCCTTAGTTGAAGAAAATGATTGTTTGGCCTAATTTTACGTAGTTTAAGGGAAAGAGGAATTTATAATCAACTCCGTTTCTCTCTACATTTTGAAAAGCAAACTTCCCTCATAAGATATACTCTTTCTTTACTTACTTACTAATATACTCATTTATAGTTTATTTCCCCTTCATTTAAATTCTCTCGCCTTTATATTTCATTCTTTTCTCTCTTTCTACAATTTTCCTTTCTTTCTGTTCCATTCTTTGTCCATCTTACATGTTTTCTTTCTTATTTTTCTCTATCTTTTTCCTTTCCTTCTGATCTATTTCTTTATTTATTTGGATTCTTTTTTATCTCGTTACTTTTTAATTTTTCTTTATTTCTATTTCCTACATTCTTGTCTATCTGGGCCGCAGTGGCTCAACGGTAGAGCGCCCACCTCTGGCGCTTGGGGTCGTTGATTCGATTCGTGCTCATACCATGTGGGCTTTGTGGTAGACAAACAGCGTGTGCGTAGGTTTTCTCGGAATTCTCCGTTTCCTCCCACTTTCTTCATTCCATCAGTTCATCCTATCATCATCTATTCAGCCTGAGCCAAAGTTTTCTAAAGATCTTAAAAATCAAATTCAAATTTTGTCTATCTGTATAATTTTCTTTAATTATTTCTTCTTTTCGTTTTATTTATCGATCTCTCTATCTCTTCTCTTTTTTTACTTTTTTATTTTTCTCCTTCTTTTCCTTTCTCTCTTTCCTTTTGTATTTCTTTCTTTTCTCCTTTTCCCTTTATTTCTTTTTCCATTCTACTACATTTTTCTTTTCTTTCTTTTATATTTTGCTTTCTTTCTTCCTACGTTTTCTATTTATTTTGCTTTCTTTTCTTTCCTCGTTCATCTCTTTCTTTATCATTTTTCTTTCTCTTTCTTTATCTTTGTTCTTTCTTTTCTTTTTGTTTTCCCTTTCCTTCTTTTCCTTTCTCTCTCTTTCTTTTTTCTTTGTTTATCATTTCCTTCCTTTCTCTCTCTTCCTTCCCTCTTTCTATTCCTTTTTCTCTATCTTCTATGTTTTTTATTTTATCTTCTTTCTTTTCCTTTCTCTTTTCCACCGGGATTGTGTCGTCCTCAAAATTCTTGTAATGTTTTTATTTCCTTTAATTTCTTTCAGCGCATTAGGCATCTGCGGCCATCACACTGGTTAGTTGACGATTCTCAGTGACGATACTCCCGAGGACAAGAATGAAGAATGTATCAGGTAGGAACTATTTTTTTCTAGGTACCATAACGGCATTCTTTTGCGAGGAATGATGTTAACCCTGGCAAGCCTCAGCCAAATAAACCAGCGTGAGTGGGACTTCAATCCGGGCAGCGTACCAAGTACTAATTTATAGTCAGTGATCGTAACAACACGAAAATTGGGTTTCTTGGAATGTTGCATTCCTTTTTCAACTGTTTGCTATATTTCAAAATTAGAAAGATCCCAAAGTATACGCAAGGAAAAATGCCTGCGTTAATTTAAATATTTACTCTGGTTCACCCTAGCTGTATTAAATCATTTGGAACATTATTTGACGTAACATCATTTGGAAAATATAGTTATAAATCGAGAAGATGAGAAGCCATGTTGTTTTGGTTTTTTTCAATGTTATATTATGTAATTAACACCTCATTGTGTTGTTTTGTGAACAATTGCCAAACGACTCTTGTGTATAGAAGAAAGTTTTCTAATGATCATAAATAAAGGAAAGATAATTATTAAAAGGAAATAGTTTTATGTATTTTTGATCTCGCGTTGCCGCAATTTTCTGATCTTTGAGAGAAGAAAATTATGCTAGCTGACGGTAGGCGACACTGCGATTTAGTAAAATTCTGCTTCCATGTAAAAATAAGGAGAAATTATTGTATCTGGCTGGATCATGCTACATATAAAGGCTAATCGTTGTTTGTTTCTTAGTTCTGCAAAGATCTTAAACCGTTTAAAGTTCATGTACCAAATTTGGCATGAAGACTCCTAGATACCTTACAAATATGTCTATATGTGTGTGTGTGTGTGTGTGTGTGGAGGGGGTTCCCCGTTCCACAGCACCTCAGTTATCAGTGTTTCCATTATATTTTAAAATTCAATTTATTTTGCAAACATGTTTCAAACTTAGCATGATTATTCCTCGATACTCTTGAAAAACGACTGTGGTGTTTCCAGAGCCTTACGTACCCCAGTTCCCAGTGTTGCTAGCTTATTATCAAATGCAATTTGCATAAAGGCTTTTATATCGTGTAACGTATAATTACCACATTTGATATGAATACTCCTCGATATTCTATAAACATAATTGTGGGGTTCAAAACCCTTCAAATACCCGAATAATCAGTGTTGCCAAGCTATTCGCAAAGGATTGTATACCGTTTAATGTGCATGCATTAAATTTGGTATAAATACTCCTCAATATTCCTGAAAACCAACTGTGGTGATCCCAGTTACATGCATGTTAATTTAAGGAAAAATAAAGACCATTTAAAAGCTGATAACAGAGTTAAAATACCCCGGAGTGATTCATTCATTCTCAATTCGATCCCCAAAGTTCGACTCGTGTCAAACTCGAACACAACATGCATAAAATCGAAGTCAATGATGCAGTCTAGTTGTAAAATCTGGACAAGTCCAACCTAACTTGGTTTCAAAGTTGAACAATTCCTGAGAGGCGGAAAAGCAGGATCTCTTCCAGCAGCTCTCATCACATTGTATGTCAATTATTATTGTTATAACGTGATGAGATCACTGAAGGCTAAGTGTAAGGAAATGGAATCTCAGGATTGTAATCAACTGGTGGCAGATATTCTTTGATGTCACAGGCTTAAGTAAAAAAAACTTAATTTTTTCCTGTATTAATACATCAATTGTTTCTTTTGAACTTATTTCCCCAAGTTTAGCATTTCTTCTTTATTACAGTCATCTTTGTATACTATTTTAGTATACGTTTCCTGCTTCTGAAACCTGCTTAATCTTTCTATGTATTTTCAGAATAATTTGACTGATGCGTTTCTACAATTTCTCTCTTGTACAAAGTCCTTGAAAGCGTAGGATCATTCCTGTTATCTGTCCATCACTATTTTGATCCAGAAGGTTAAATTGTGTGTGTTTGTTAACACCTTATATATAGTAACCTTACCTCAGTTTAACTAACCTAACCTTTCAGAGCAACATTTTTGCTCGTAGACTAACATTGAAAGCGTAACGTATGACATTATGAGAAACCTTGTTTAAACTAACGCTAATTTCTTTCAAGAAGGCCAATTTTGAAACACAACTTGACGAGACGCATGTTCAAACTATTTTTAGAAAATGATGCCGTCTTTTCAGTGCACAAATAGACAATTCAAGTGTTTAGTTTCAAAGACGGACAATTCCCACTTTTTATAGACTTTTCTTAAAAGTTCACAATGGTCCGTGGTGTCCTCAAAGCTTGCAACGTTCATTTAACTCATTTCCCGACAATTATGAAATTTTGCATAGCGACGTAAATCGGGTGACAATACAATATTCCATTGTTACTTTTATATATTTATACATTTTAAAAACATATGTTACTATATATTTATTTATCCTAAATAAATGCTAGCCTGCAATGATATTGTGTTTGTCTGGTTGCAGAACATGTTAGGGTTTGGATCACAAAACACTAGCTTGAGAAAAGGTATCCAAACATGGAAATAACTTGAAATAAATAATTAAAAGAAATTTTTAAAGACATACTTTTCTTAAACAATTAGTACTAGAAACTAAAAGATAATTTTGTTTTTGCATGAATAAAAGAAAAGCATGGGGCGCGCTAATTCAAGAATTTATAAAGTGACTATATATGAGAGCGAGCCGCATGCTTTTCTTTTTAGTCATGCATAAACAAAATTACGAGGGTCATTTAACTCGGACTGGCAACATTGCTACGATTGAAGTGTCGTGTGGGCAGGAGACAAATGACGAACGTAGTGTGTGCCGTGGATGTGTACGAGTCAGTTCAACGCTGCTGCGGTCCCATATTACGGTGTGCGTGGCGAGTAGACAGTGTTAAAGTGATTGTTGTGTGAAATACCGCCCTAACGCAATGTTCACGCGTGCAGAACAGCGTGTGTTTATCAAATTCCAGGTGGCATGAGGGCGAAATGCTAGGACAATTCACAGAGGATTAGTAGAGGCCTATGGTGAAGCTGCTCTACAGTGGCGAGAGGGGTTGCAGCATTTCAGGCGGGACGACAGTCAACAGACAAAATGCACGGTGGAGGGCACATGCGAACGGCTACGGACGAAATTCATCTTACAAGACTACGGACACTGCTTGACGGTGATCGGCGCTGGACTTGTAGTGAATTGGAGAAGGAGCTGAACATTTCGTCCGGATCAGTGTTCCGCATGCTAACACAAGATCTTGGCATGCGGAAAATTGCAGCAAGATGGGTACCCCATGCTCTGACCGAGGTTCAAAAGTGACATAGGTGAGAATGTGCGCGCCTACACCTTCAACGTTACCATGAGGAAGATGATGACTTCTTGCACCACATTATTGCAAGTGACGAAACGTGGGGAAGATCCTACGAGCCTGAATTGAAACGTCCGTCGAGTGAATGGCGCCACCCAGAATCTCCACGACCGAAAAAGCTTAGGCAAGAGCCAGCAAACGTGAAGGTGATGATGATAATGTCATACGACCACGAAGGCATTATCCTGTCACATCAAGTTCCACCGAGCGTTACTGTCAATGCTGCATACTATGCTTCATACCTCAGTCACCATTTGCGACCAGCATTGCGGCGCAAACGTCCACACCTCCTGGAGTCTGGACCAATTCTCCTACACGAATGCCCGATGCCATACAGCTCATCCATTACACTGTTACGACGATGGGGTTGGGAGGTACTGTAGCACCCGCCATATTCCCCGGATATGGACCCCTGCTATTTTGATCTTTTCCCAAAAATGAAAGAACCTCTCAGGGGCAAACGTTTCAGAGACATTCCCACCATTGTTCGTGCCCTAGGGCGCACTGTCAACATCCTCTCACGAAGTGGGGCTTTGACAGGTATTCAACGGTTACCAGACATCTGGCGAAGGGTTCAACTGGCAGGCGGAGACTACATCGAAGGACTGTAAGCTTCTTGAGGAGTGATTCACTACATTCCATTTCACAACTATGTTGCCACTTCGAGTTTAATGACCCTCGTATTTTCTTTACTTTTAAGTACAAATTGTATAAGAAAAGTATGTCTTTAAAAAGTGTTATTATTATTTTTTCCATTCAACTGAAATCATCGCCTAACTATTAATTTTAGCCTCATTTGACGTCTGAAGAAATGTTTCTATCATCTCTAAGAATGGCCAATAAATACAGGGTGATTACAAATGATTCATTGCGTTTCATGAGTTTATTAAAAAAAACTAATAAACTTACAGTGAAACAACATACCTCAAAATAATCAGAAATTGCACACGTTTTATGTGTAATTTCTCATACATGTAACTTTCACGATTAGCGACAGATGG